>JAWQFJ010001145.1:190000-214798 GCA_034096865.1 Theodoxus fluviatilis
TCCTCTCTGGGTCTCAAACAATGTACACTCTATCCCCTGGAACCCAGCGAAGGCAATACCGCATGCAGCGTTTCTCTCATGTTCTGCTGTGCTGCATCCTGATCTCAATTTGAGCGCAATCATTACCGAGGCAAAATTTCTACCTCACATGTCCCACATCCGGTAACTTTAATCATTCCCTCGCACTCCATGCTGGCTGGTCCCTGCGCTTGGCATAGCCAAATTGACATGCACAGAATGCATGCGAATATATACAGGTACCTTGTGTATATGCAGTCATAGGTATAGAAGTCACATTCAATAAGATGCACCTCGTACACCCAAATCTACGAGTCATACACATCCAAAACAAGATTAAAGTTTTTGTACCCAGACACACCACATACATGTTAGTAAAGTACCCTAACTCTCGTAGCTAACGTTTGCATCGCAATAAGGATGGATGGATAAAGTTGTATTGACCCATCCACAGCCACGCCCCTTTCTCGCTGTAGCTCGCGTGGTATCACAATTCACATGCAGGCGGCAAAATGGCTTCCACGTGAACGCCGACTGACTCATTGCGTTGTATTCCGGACAGCATTTGTGTCTCATTTTTGCCAGACAGTGAGAAGATTTCTCAGACTGTGATAGACAGGGGTATGAATAAATACTAATCATGTTATTTATACATAATTAAGATCTATGAGCAAGAGGATTCAACGGTGGAGGTGACAGCTCGGATAGTGGAGGTGGTGCTGGCATCTGCGTGACAATGAGCGTCGTATCTGTCTGTTGTCAGGTGCCTGTAAAATGTTGATCAAGTGTTCCAGTGATCAGGTAGTTAAGTTTAAAACGGATTGAGCGCCTCGGGTTGGTGTAGAATCGCTATACAAAACTACTACCTTTACCTTCACTAGTTGCATTGGTGAGAAAGAAATTTACCAACCACGCTCGATTCGAAGACTTGATCTAGACAGGGGTGAACCTTTGCTCTTCGCTTACGTTGGATGGGATATATTCTGTTCTAATCCTGGAGCTTTGTATAATGAGATGGTAAGGTACATAAGCAGCATCCTCGCAATGAAGCGTTACTGTACGTCTATCCTCACGCTCCCTCCCAAAATTTGCTTCCTGAAGCCTAGAAATGAATAAACTTATGTTAAACAACAGTAACGTTCAATTTCAAATACAGATCTGAGACTCACCCCCGCGCAGACTCCTGTGTTTTTATTAAGCCGGTTGAGATTTAGCTGATCGTGTGGCTGGCAGCACACCTTGATCCACGCCATGGCATCGGCTCTTCTGCTTTTTACAGAGGGAAATTGATGCAACTTGCCTCTTACTATTTTATCGGGATATCGTTGATCACCAGAGCATGTGCCCCACTGGCAGTGAACAACCATTTTGTTGTGGTTGTGCGATAGGCTAGAACCGAAGCGAAAACGCGTGATGGAGTCAAAGAGACGCTGGTTCCAGACAGTGCCGTATTTGTGATACCAGTGTGAGCCAGAGAAGTCTGCGCTAAAAATAGATTAGTTCCGCGTCAGCGATTGGCTAAGCCCAGCGACCGCGTGGGCCGTGTGGATGGTTCTATATACAGGCTATCACCGTTGCAGATTATTTAAGGCTATTCATCATAAAAAAATATTAGAGTTGGTAATAATAAAAGCAAGTAAAGTCGCACTTTCCCAAGGTATTCGCCTCTTGCGAATCGCATAGCAAGACGCGGTGGGTCTATTTTTATCACGAACCCACACGGGGACATACGTATCGGTACCCATTCTAGTCCTCCACAGACTTCGTCCGTTGGCGAAAGAGTCTCTAGCACAGTTCATATCACGTGATGGAACTAATCCATCTGGAATATTCATAAGGAGGTCACACGAGAGGCTTGTGGGATAACCCTTTGCTCCCAGACATACGCCGTTAAAGTAGTTCTAAGACTATTTCGCACAAAACTCGTAAATTATGCTTGTTGAGGCAAGAAACAAGCGTTTATTCGATAAAATAAAATGTTTGTGTTGAAATGGAAACAAGTTTTGTCATCTGAGTGATTTCTGTAAAAAGTGGAAAAAATAGTAGGCCTATCCAGAACGAGCAATGTTTGACACAATGCTGTATTGCGAAGGCTCAAGTCTATTACGCATTCGTTGCGAACCGTGCCAGAGTCACTACTGAATCGGGTTCACAGAATGTGCACTTAATTCACCCACACGTATCTGACTCGTCCAAATTAGTGTACCGCACCCACTCCAACATCGATCCACTCCTCAGACACGTAGAGCCTTGCATCGCATGCGCACAGCCGAACACATGCACTCCACACAACTAAGCTATAACCACACTATTTCAGACGCGTCAGACAAACTTATCTTACACATCCAAATGTGATGAATTTATGTTTATCGCGCCCAATAGCTCTCATGCACTTTTGATGAGAAGGAAAAGTACGTCTACACTGAAGCTGCATAGAGACCACGAAAGCTGAGCGTCTGTACTGGAAGTAGGCCTACGATGTAGAAAGTAGCCCACTGAATACACAATGACGACAGAGACAAGGCTTTACAAATATTCCCGTTTCCTGTCAGGAAATTTGAGAGGATGCTCGAGCTGACTTGTGGTATTAATGTCGCTAGTACTTCCTCAACAGCCTGTGAATCCAGCATATGTTCGTCGCGTGTTGCTGTCAGAAATGAGTGTTCGTATGGACGTGAAGCGAGAGAGAGAGAGAGAGAGAGAGAGAGAGACAGAGAGACAGACAGACAGACAGACAGACAGACAGAGAGAGACAGACAGACAGACAGACAGACAGACAGACAGACAGACAGACAGACAGACAGACAGACAGACAGACAGACAGACAGACAGACAGACAGACAGACAGACAGACAGACAGACAGACAGACAGACAGACAGACAGACAGACAGACAGACAGACAGACAGACAGACAGACAGACAGACAGACAGAGATAACGAACAAAGAACAACTGGTTTAATTGTGGAGGCCTCCGACCCATGGCAAATCACAAACATTTACACAGAATTGTAATAATGTGAACGTTTCCCAATCTGCTACTGGACGACGGCAAAGATTATAGGTTACACAAAGATAGCTCATGCCGAGCTTTTGCTATATAGAGTTACAAGACGCTCGGAACGCAGCGCCCCAAGCGGCCAAGACTATGGGGAAGTAATCACACTGCTTAGATACATGTAAAAAGTGCTTGTTTGTCGACGCGTTTCTGATGCATTCCGATCATGTTTGTGAATACATTTACGGTGTAATGTGTGATAAAATGATTTGCTGCAATAATGGGGTTGTTTTGGCTTTGTTTTTTGTAGCAGGTGTTGTGAAATCGAAATATTTGGTTCATCGAAATGTGAGCCTATAGTCCGTTTCAACATTGCTCTGTCAGTGGAGACAAAGATTATTCGTCTGCTAGCCATCTAGGTACATACGATCGGTGAGGTTTGTTTACTTATCTTCTGTGGGTTTTGTGCAGAAAGTATACGTTAAAACAGTATAATATGACTATTTTCGATTAGTTTTTAATCTAATTAATATTTTTGCATGTTTTAACGCGGCCGGATCTTTGGCATTACTCCCCGGGCGTGCGAAGTCAGTAGCGTCCACTGACAGAGCAATGTTTAAACGGACTATAGGCTCACGCGCATGCGCACAAGCATCCATTTAGATGAACCAAATCTTTCGATTTCACAACGCCTGCTACAAAAAAAAGCCAAAACACCCCCATTATTGCAGCAAATCATTTTATTACACATTACACCGTAAATGTATTCACAAACATGATCGGAATGCATCAGAAACGCGTCGACAAACAAGCACTTTTTACATGTATCTAAGCAGAGTGATTACTTCCCCATAGTCCAGGGGCCGGTTGCTCAACAAGCCGTTATCGGCTAGCTGTCAGCTAAAACGCAACCTACCAGCTAAATCAGCGCCGGATAGCTTAACTGGGTTGCTCGTGCGCCAGTTTGACTACCTGACAGCTAAGTTAGCGGGAATAATTTAGAGGTGGTCGGAGCAGCTCTAAAGTCCCTTAGTTGGAAGGTAAACATGGCGGCGATCATTCACTAGAGTTTTCGTCAGCGATATCAGAGACGAAATCGGGTGTATCGAGATCGCTTTGATCCTTTGTGGAGTTGGGACGGTTGGGAAGGGGTAGTAGGGTATTTTTCGTGATCAAATTTGACTTCGAAGTGACTTTTTTAGGTCCTCGTAAGTTTGAGTCGGCCTTCGTCCTATGCTCGCATTTTTGGTGGACCAACGCGAATCATATATATACGTTAACGACTCGCTATGATGTCATGTGAGTCAGTAGACGTGGGGGATAAAGCGCGGGACTGTGAACACTCGCAAGTCCCAAAGTCATTGGGTTCGAACCCCGGAAAAGTTTTATTTTTTTATTATTTTATTGCAGTTTTCAACATGTAACAGTACTTACTCTTCTTTTATTATCAATGTGTTTGGTATTTCCAAGTCAGAGTTTGTATGTAAACATGCTATAAAATATTCACACATCAGCAGTGCGTAGCAAGGGTACCCGCTAGTTGCTCATAATCTACACGAGGTTTAATTTATTTACCGTGCTTTTGGCGGTAAAATTTTGTTACCAGTCAAAAGCAACACAATCCTTCTCGAGATTGATCCATTGCCGATAATCTTGTAAGCTGTCTGAAAGACGCGAAAACTGAAGATAGTTGTATTATAAACACAGCCAAAGGAAGGTTCGACGACAATTACAATGTATTTATAATCTTTCCTGGTGTCGCTGAGGTCCACGCGTCAGGTATACATAAAGTGCGCGAAGCTTGGCTGGGCTCGTATCAACTCTCTCGCTGACGCTGTGCGTTCGCCTCCTTCCGTGTGGAAAATCCCCAACCCACCCAATCAAATAGCTCGTTGCATTCATCAACTAACCAATGAAAAAGCTCTCTTTATTACCTTGTGACGTAGCAGGACTAACATTCAGCTACTCGCGTTAGCTTCAAGGTAACTAGCTTTCAGTTAAATTGACGCTGTGCAACTCCGATAGATAGTGTCCCTAACTGCTAGCTAGTTACCTTGCAACTAGTCACTAACTGACACTAAATTAGCTGGCAGGTAGGCATTTGTTTAGCTACCGGCCCCAGGCCGCTTGGGGCGCAACGTGTCTCGATCCTCATAACAATGAGCTTATGAGCTATCTTTGTGTAACCTATAATCTTTGACGACGGTGACAACTAGAGTTTATAATCATCACCAGATCAGTGAGTTTTAAGTCTCAAAGAGGTATATATGGTTGTCTATCATCAGCATTGCATCTACTCGTCTTCAGAAAGCTTTATACAGGTACGTAGCAATGCTTCTAATTGCATTAACATCAAAAGTTAAGAAAATGTCAGAGACAGGTTCACTATCACAAAGTTGTACAAACGGCAATGCATACTTTATTCGGAGTTCTAATGTCAGTGGACATCAAAATGTTCGTCTACATCTGTCTCCATGCATGATGGACAAGCAATTGGGCGAGTTATTGGACTGTATCTATACTTATGTACAAATAATTAACTATTTGACATTCTGAAACGTACCCAGGCATCTCTGAATACTTTTTTGTCAGATACATGCGAGATAGAGAGAGAGAGAGAGAGAGAGAGAGAGAGAGAGAGAGAGAGAGAGAGAGGGGGGGGGGAGAGATCACGGCAGAAATAAGACGCACATCACACAAACAAACACAAACACAAACCCATGCTCTCACATGCACGCACACTCACATACAAACGCATGCACTCGCACGCAAACACACTTACACACCACACACACATGCATGCACGCTCTCTGTCTCTCTGTCTCTCTCCCTCCCTGTCTCTCTGTCTCTCTCTGTCTCTCTCTGTCTCTCTCTGTCTCTCTCTCTCTCTCTCTCTCTCTCTCTCTCTCTCTCTCTCTCTCTCTCTCTCTCTCTCTCTACTGCACTACTGCCTAATTCACTACCCTTGTAAAATAAAGTTCGTTCGTTCGTTCGTTCGTTCTCTCTCTCTCTCTCTCTCTCTCTCTCTCTCTCTCTCTCTCTCTCTCTCTCACACACACACACATACATACATACATACATACATATCAAAAATACTTTATTCATGAAAAATGCACAAAATCTGCACACATGAACAAACTATGAATAGATCCATCTTGTAACTCAGAGCTATTCAACTCGCAAGCAAGAAAATGGAGACCTACATTGTCATGTTGAGTGATGAAAGCCAACACAAAAACAGCTAGGTTATCCTGACCAAAACGATTTGTAACATAAATGTCCACACGTATACACATAAGGCACAGATTGTCATGAGCAGACTAAATTTCACCCGCAAAATGGATAGCTGCTGAGACCTGCATTCACAAAGTTACATCGAGTCAACAGTAGATTGGCTGCAGTGATATTTACATTTACATAGTCTTGACATGAAATACTGGGAACAGCATTTTGACATCTATGTATTGAGATATACATGCACTCACACACATACACTTTCTTTACATACATTCCCCTCGCTTTGACATAGCAGACTAAATACTGGACTCACGTCATATGGTGAAACATTGAAACATGCCTGCACCTGCACACATATTATTGCTTAAGATAGTACAAGTACATTAAGGATAAATAGAATGCATAAACTTTCAGCCATTGAGTATCTGTACAGAACATAGACCTCATTTGGAATAAAGAGTAGTAGCGGCTGATCATATTGGCTTAGCAAATATCTCTGTTTGGCTACAACATATGATATGCCTTTGTCATTTGCAAGATATTTTTCACATAGTTATTTATTTATTTATTTATTTATTTATTTATTTATTTATTTATTTATTTATTTATTTATTTATTTATTTATTTATTTATTTATTTATTTATCTATCTATCTATCTATCTATCTATCTATCTATCTATTTATCTATCTATCTATCTATCTATCTATCTATCTATCTATCTATCTATCTATCTATCTATCTATCTATCTATCTATCTATCTATCTATCTATCTATCTATCTATCTATCTATCTATCTATCTATCTATCTATCTATCTATCTATCTATCTATCTATCTATCTATCTATCTATCTATCTATCTATCTATCTATCTATCTATCTATCTATCTATCTATCTATCTATCTATCTATCTATCTATCTATCTATCTATCTATCTATCTATCTATCTATCTATCTATCTATCTATCTATCTATCTATCTATCTATCTATCTATCTATCATCTATCTATCTATCTATCTATCTATCTATCTATCTATCTATCTATCTATCTATCTATATCTATCTATCTATCTATCTATCTATCTATCTATCTATCTATCTATCTATCTATCTATCTATCTATCTATCTATCTATCTATCTATCTATCTATCTATCTATCTATCTATCTATCTATCTATCTATCTATCTATCTATCTATCTATCTATCTATCTATCTATCTATCTATCTATCTATCTATCTATCTATCTATCTATCTATCTATCTATCTATCTATCTATCTATCTATCTATCTATCTATCTATCTATCTATCTATCTATCTATCTATCTATCTATCTATCTATCTATCTATCTATCTATCTATCTATCTATCTATCTATCTATCTATCTATCTATCTATCATATCTATCTATCTATCTATCTATCTATCTATCTATCTATCTATCTATCTATCTATCTATCTATCTATCTATCTATCTATCTATCTATCTATCTATCTATCTATCTATCTATCTATCTATCTATCTATCTATCTATCTATCTATCTATCTATCTATCTATCTATCTATTTATTTATTTATTTATTTATTTATTTATTTATTTATTTATTTTACATACATACATACATACATACATACATACATACATACATACATACATACATACATACATACATACATACATACATACATACATACATACATACATACATACATACATACATACATACATACATACATACATACATACATACATACATACATACATACATACATACATACATACATACATACATACATACATACATACATACATACATACATACATACATACATACATACATACATACATACATACATACATACATACATACATACATACATACATACATACATACATACATACATACATACATACATACATACATACATACATACATACATACATACATACATACATACATACATACATACATACATACATACATACGCTCGTCGCAGACACGCACTTTAAGGAGCTGAAATACACATCATGCTGCTGTGCGTGCTTGCACGTAGACAGTGGTGACAAGGGGGTGAAGGGGTAGGGAGGTGGGGATGGGGGGGGGTGAGTGAGGGGTTGATAGGTGAGAGGGAAGCGGGCATGTAGTCGGGCAGGGATGGGATAATTCAATATTTGGTTGAAGCAAACAGGGAGCTTGGTGGCTGGCGGCGTCCATTCTCTGAAGAATAAACTGTACTCTCTGTGTCGACCTTGTGTTCGTGGTGTCAGTCCACCCCCACCCCCCTCTTTCTCTCTCTCTTTCTCTCTCTCTCTCTCTCTCTCTCTCTCTCTCTCTCTCTCTCTCTCTCTCTCTCTCTCTCTCTCTCTCTCTCTCTCCCTCTGTCCGTCCATCTCTCTCTCTCTCTCTCTCTCTCTGTCCGTCCCTCTCTCTCTCTCTCTCTCTCTCTCTCTCTGTCCGTCTCTCTCTCTCTCTCTCTCTCTCTCTCTCTCTCCGTTCGTCTCTCTCTCTCTCTCTGTCCGTTCGTCTCTCTCTCTCTCTCTCTCTCTCTCTCTCTCTCTCTCTCTCTCTCTCTCTCTCTCTTACTCTCTTACTCTCTTACTCTCCACCCCCACCCCTGTCCTGACTCTCCTCGCCGTCTGCGCTGCTAACGAGCTTTTCTGGCGTGTTTCCCCCGACTTCCCATACATGGTAGTTTCAGTTTCGGTAGGTTCTTTTCTCCCGTAAAGTGTTTTCTTTGCCACAAACATCGTTTATGCACGTTTAAATGTATTCTGCATGAATAAAGTCCACTTCTGTGTCATCATTACTTGCCATTACTCGCGCATACAGAGCGCTTGGGGCAAATAAAGCCAGTTCCAGTCCCCAAATGATGTTTCTGAGGGTTATTTTACGCATCGACGGCCAGTGCGGGATCGAAGACGCCATTTTGAAAATCGTGTGAATCACCTCGGATCTGTGATGCACAGCGCTGCTCAGCGCTGAGTGAATCACGCCCCCAAATTGCTGTTCAGGAGTGAAACACGTGCAGCGTCGATATCGTCGATATCACATTGAATTGATATTCCCATCGTCGATGTCATATGGTATTGATATCCACTTGTCTTTGTCACATTTGATTGAGGTCTTCTTTATCGATGTCATATTGCATTGATATTTCCTTTGTCGATGTCACATTGGATTAATATCGTCATTTTCGATGTTACATCGGTTTATATCTCCCTTGTCTGACACATTTGACTGATATCCATCTTGTTAATGTAACGCTGAATGGATATCTCATTTGCCAATGTAATATTGGATTGATTGATATCTCCATCTTAAATATAGCATTAATCGATATCTCTCGTCGTCGATGTTACTATGGATTGATATCCTACTTGTCTATATAATCGTGGATTGATATCTCCCTTGTCGACGCACCATTGTTGTGATACCTCCATTGTCAAAGTAACGTTGGATTAATATCACCTTTGTCGATGTAACAGTGGAGAGACTCATCCATAATTTTTTTTCTCTTTCTCAAAAACTTTCCAAATCGGTTGCTTAAATCAGGCTGTGGTCCACACCGTCTATTTTCATCCGCCGTGCTCCAAGTGCCTTTAAGAAGCAAAGCAAGTAATGATCTGTAAAACCTGACGGGCATATCGCTGCAAACGGAGGGTAGGCACACTTTCATACTTTTGACATTTCACGTGCAATTCATTACAAACTCCGCCCTTCACTGAATCTGGGAAAACATCTGCATGGCTTCATATCCTTTTTCGGACTAGGGATTTCAGAAATAACCCTGAAATAAGGGCTTTTTGCACCTCTCGTGAGTGAAGTTTTTCTCAGCATGTGCTGGTGGGGACGGCATGAATTTATCACGTATTGCTGGTCAAGAGATCAACTTACAATTATGGTCCATACTCGACGAATAATACATAATGGGTGTAGTTGTGTTGATCTGTGTTTCCAGATATAGCAAAACAGGCTTGTCGAAACCAGCATCGTCCATTTTTGTGGTGTCCATATAGTGGTATCAGCGATGAAAGTCAGTCTGTTGTCTTGTGTCAAGGAAGAGCGAAGGTATGCATGGTATGGCTTTATGCTGAACAGCAACCACATTGCCCCACTTGTCATTATCAGGCTTGATACTGAAATTAAGAAGACCAATCACCTTACAGTATCATACCTTGTCTCTGACAGAGGGTAGGGTGTGGGGGAAAGGTGACGTTCCTGAGGGCGAGGCAGGTGGCTATAGGTTCATTTAAAAACGTCAATACAATAAGCGGCAACCATAATTTTGTCCTATTCAATGACAACACACTTTTGAAATTGTACTGTCGACACAAAGCAACAACAGGAGAAAACATGTGCAACCATGCAAGAGTTAACCAAACTTAAGTGTCAAAAGTGACAGACTAACATTTTTCGACTAGTAAATAATTCAGTGTTTACAACAAATTCCAGAAAACAGCATGATTATTACACACAATTTTTATTTTCCAAAAGATATTCATTTAAGAGAAAGGGAATGGGAGAAACGGATGGGAAAATCGAGTAAAGCAGTAGCAGCAGAGTTGTTGCTGGACAAACGTACAACTGGCTTTTCACAGCAGACAAGAAGGATCAGGTATATGGCTGTTCTCGTGGTTTTGTAATTCTAATTCCTCGAGACAGACAAACATCTACTCTATTTCACTTGAACTGTTCTTCGTTACATTCCTTTTTGGCAATACACTGTTCCATTTGCGTTACATTTTGTAGAAGTAACTTGATTTTTTTTTTTTGTTGGGAGGTACATTTGTCATTTTCTTATGATGAATAAAAAGGCACTTTTAAAATTTTGTGTAAGCTTAAATTGAAAATTATAAAACAAAACACTTCTTGACCAGTTCAGAGAGCATTTACTCGGAAACTCACCCAGCGACTTGAGCCTGGTTTTGCCAGTGACTGGTCACATTACTATACGAAAAGCCACCAACTGTCCGTGTATCATTTTGCCTGGTGTGGAAGGGTGAACAAGAGTTTCGGGAAACGACTTCTCGAAGATGTATCATTAGCGTATGGGTTTGCTTGCTTGCTTACTTGCACACCTACGTCAATAATTACCCAGAGACCAGGTGACCATGCCGAAAGTGGTGGACGTGCCCAGGGACAACACCGAGCTCTGCTCCTCCATTCTTCTTCTTCTTCTTGTCGATCGCTAGATGATTGCGCCAGTCGCCCGCACAAATGCAGCTGTTCTCCGCAGCTCCTCTAGGTTGCCATAGAGTTTGCTCCTCACTGGTGTGGGGTCTGGCCACGTGGCTCTTCTGAGGGCATCATGGTGGAGGCAGTCTTGGAGAAGGTGTTCACCTGACTTCAAGGCAGTGTCGCAAGAACATCTATCTGTCTGACCGACTTTGAACTTGAGGACGCTCTTCAGACCTGTCTGGGTCACTCTCGGGGCTCACGTCCAGGGTGTTGCAATTCTCGGGGGGACACGGAATCTGCCACCCTGCTGCGCTCCCCACCCATCCGTCTCGACACCCGCTCCCCATGCAGCCCCAGCGGTGTCAGCGTGACCCGCCTTCTCGTCTCGCCGCCATGCGTGAAAGCCGGACCAGAAATCGAGTTAACTCGTATTGATTCTGTACTTGCTCGCAAATTTACTTCACGCTAGAAAATCTATCGTGCGCACGACTTGCACTGCATGTTTTATCGCAAGTGCTGCGTGTTGACTTCCTATGCACAGGAGCGCACGGCGCACCGCAAACTCTGTATTTAAAAAAGCGCCCATTGTGTAGGTAGGCAGTAGGAGAAAACGAGTACGGAACTTTATGAAATGTGAATGGGGCACTAGGAGTTGGGATGGGAAAAGGGGAAGGCTGATATGGGGATGGGGATGGAGGGGACCAGGAGGGAATACTGGTGTTGAGGGAAAGGAAGGGGATCTGCGCGATGAACCTGTTCTCGACAACATCGTTTCAGCACTCACGGCGAACCCGGATTCTTTGTATGAACGATCACAGCAACATTACAGCCTTGTTTGGTTTGTGGTGACGGGAAATGAGTCAGGTGTTCTACGAGTGGTCGTATGAATTTGAGTCACTTTTCACCTTGAAAGTCCATTGAAAGTACATTAAAGAAATGATGACGAACATATAAATCGTAATCAGTTACGTCTCACTGGCCCAACATACATGTGTTCGATTTTTTCTTTGTTATGATCATAGCTCATTATAGTTCACTAGAGACCACCTACCGGCGAATACTGACTCAATACTGACTCGGGTTCACAGAATGGATCATAGCTTTCGTTGATGAAGAGACAACACCGCAAGCACGTGATCTGCCTCTGGTGAAACGAAATCCTAAAGAGTGCTGCTATGGTCTGTGTTTTTTGGTGTGCCATATTCCGTGCAAATATGTGTTAACCTTTGCAGTGTACATGTTTCCACCCTCTCATCCACCTCCCCCCCCCCCCTCCTCTCTCTCTCTCTCTCTCTCTTTCTCTCTCTTTCTCTGTCTCTGTGTGTCTGTGTGTCGGTGTGTCCGTCTGTCTGTCCGTCTGTCCGTCCGTCCGTCCGTCCGTCTTGTCTGTCTGTGTGTCTGTGTGTCTGTCTGTCTGTCTGTCTGTCTGTCTGTCTGTCTGTCTGTCTGTCTGTCTCTCTGTGTCTGTGCATATCTCTGTATCACTGTATATATGCCTCTTGCTCTGGGTCTCTGTGTCTTTATACACACACATACATACATGCGCGTGCGCGCATACAGACGAATTAGCTGAGGAGACATCTTCCTGCGTCGGCACCACCAGTCTGCGATCATTGGGACATGGGACGTTGATGCTCCCCATTCCAAGTACCACTCTGTGGTCATGAGCGCGATGTCGAGGTAATTGAGCCTGACTGCTTTCGCAATTGTTGCAAAGGGCGCCAACGTTATGGTGACTTTCCACTTTCCTCACTATCGCGCGTGCACCGTGACCCGTTCGTTATTCCCACCGTGATTTCAAGAGTCATCTGCTTCTGTCAACGCAGATCGGCGCGTCCTGGTGTTGCACAATGAGTGGTGTTTGCATAGGCCTGGCCACGAATCTATTGGCATTTCTCCCCGTCACGCCCGCACTGTTACGCCATGATTCATCCATTTTGCATTGTAAATTGTGTTTTCATGTTCAGAGCTCTGCGGCATTACTCAATGTTAGAGGTCGGCCGAGTAGCGACTTAGGTGGGGACACGCGTATAAACGATAGCAACGCCCTCGTTCGACCCAGTCGAAACGTGGCCGTGCACAAAGATTTGTTAATGTAAAACACGGAGTGGGGGTGTGGAAAGACCGGGCTAACAATGCGTAATATGTGGTCCACCTTAAGCAATGGCAGTGATTTTCCCCCTCAATATTCGAGAATCGGCAACTCATTTCTGAAAACTTCTGCGCGATAAAAGAGCAGTCTCTCAATGAGGGCGTCTCCGTTGACCTTGCAGAGCAAGATGTCCGAACGTAAATCACGTGAGAGGGTAATGCGAACAGCATTTCAGGAGCTCAGAGGCAAAGCCTGGCTGTTTGCAGTTGCAAAAAATATGTATGTATATAAAATTCTATCTAATGAAGTCTTTGGTTGTTTAGCCTCTTTGTAAATTGTTCCTTGTTAGAAGGAAAAAAGTATACATGTAGAGAATATGAGAGGACAAACAATGTTAAATTCCTTTAACAGTCTGCGACATCTGCTGCATGTTCTAATCGTAGTATGCATTATATTTTGTCAATTCGATTAAAAACTGTATCATTAAGCACTGCACAATTTCATCTTTCTGCGATGCAAACAGCCATACATCAAAAGCATGTGCACTGGCTGTCTTTTCGAAGGTGTCCATCTCAGCCACATTGCTGCCTTGGCATTTTGACTTGCTTGAAACAACTCAAAATGACTAGGCAGTTCATCTAAAGCGGTGTTCTAACTGGACGTTGTACCCGATGTGAGTGAAGCCGAAGTGATCTCACGCAGCCTTGTGTACATGGACTGCATTCTAGTCCCCTAGAGACTTCGCCCACCGGCGAAAGAGTCTGTAGCACAGTTTATATCACGTGATGGAAGGATTCCGTCCGGAATATGCATGAGGAGGTCACACGAGTGGCTTGTGGGATAACACTCTGATCCCTGACATACGCAGTTAAAGTAGTTCTAAGACAATTTCGCACAAAACTCGTAACTTACGCTTGTTGAGACAATAAACAAGCATGTATTCGATCAAATAAAATGTTTGTGTTGAAATGGAAAAAAGTTTTGACATCTGAATAATTTCTGAAAAACGTGGAAAAATAGTATCCAGAACGAACTATTTTTGGCACAATGCTGTAATGCGAAGGATCAAGTCTATTACGCATTCATTGCGAACACTACTGACTCGGGTTCACAGAATGCACGGACTGTTGCCTACGAATAGGCTGGAGCTGACTGAAATTTGCATACATAACTGCCCGCACCACCGAGTTACATGGTAAGCCTTGTAGTATCACGTATCTTCATGGTCGGAACTCGATCACCTCCGCTCCTTGGAAGCACATTTCGATTTGAATAATACGGCAATTTAATGAACGTTTGATGTATTCAACATTTATCTTTGAGGAATTACTATTATTCGGTTATGGTTTCTTAGTATATGTGTCAATAATTTTGATAAAGATTGTTTTGCTTGCAAACCAAAGGAAAAAATTGGTTGACAAGTTTTGCTTACTTGTGACCACAGAAAGAAATAAACCTCCAGGTGCACAAGATCTTTCTGACCAAAACAAAGAAAAGAAAAAAGGATGCAGCTTCGGCCACAACAAGAAAGGCGTCCATTGGACTTCTAATAACACAATCACTGATGTCAATTTCAAACGTGGGACCCTTGCCACAAATACATAGGACTTCTAATATCACAATCACTTATGTCAATTTCGAACTTGGAACACCTGCCGCAAGTACATTGGACTTCTAATAACACAATCACTGATGTCAATTTCAAACGTGGGACACTTGCCACAAATACATAGGACTTCTAATATCACAATCACGGATGTCAATTTCCAACTTGGGACACCTGCCGCAAGTACATTGGACTTCTAATATCACAATCTTACTTACTTACTTACGCCTTTGACCCCTCCTGGGGCATAGGCCGCTAACAAGGGTTCTCCAGCCATCCCGGCCCTGAGCAATCTTTTCCAGCTGTCCCCAAGAGTGGCCTGTTCTCTTGACATCGGCGTCCAGGTCTCGGCGCCAATTGTTTCTAGGTTGACCTCTTTTTCTCTTCCCTTGCGGGTTCCATGAAAGGGACTGTCTGGTGAATATCACAATCACTGATGTCAATTTCGAAGTTGGAACACTTGCCGCAAGTACATTGGACTTTGAATATCACAATCACTGATGTCAATTTCGAAGTTGGGTCACTTGCCGCAAGTACATTGGACTTTGAATATCACAATCGCTGATGTCAATTTCGAAGTTGGGTCACTTGCCGCAAGTACATTGGACTTTGAATATCACAATCGCTGATGTCAATTTCGAAGTTGGAACACTTGCCGCAAGTACAATGGACTTCTAATATCACAATCACTGGTGTCGATTTCGAAGTTGGGACACCTGCCGCAAGTACACTGGACTTCTAATAACACAATCACTGGTGTCAATTTCGAAGTTGGGACACATGTCGCAAGTACAATGGACTTCTAATAACACAAGCACTGGTGTCAGTTGCAAACTTGGGTCACTTGCTGCAAGTACAATGGACTTCTAATAACACAAGCACTGGTGTCAGTTTCAAACTTGGGTCACTTGCTGCAAGTACAATGGACTTCTAATAACACAAGCACTGGTGTCAGTTGCAAACTTGGGTCACTTGCTGCAAGTACAATGGACTTCTAATAACACAAGCACTGGTGTCAGTTGCAAACTTGGGTCACTTGCTGCAAGTACAATGGACTTCTAATAACACAAGCACTGGTGTCAGTTGCAAACTTGGGACACTTGCTGCAAGTACAATGGGCTTTTAATAACACAAGCACTGGTGTCAGTTGCAAACTTGGGTCACTTGCTGCAAGTACAATGGACTTCTAATAACACAAGCACTGGTGTCAGTTGCAAACTTGGGACACTTGCTGCAAGTACAATGGACTTCTAATAACACAAGCACTGGTGTCAGTTGCAAACTTGGGACACTTGCTGCAAGTACAATGGACTTCTAATAACACAAGCACTGGTGTCAGTTGCAAACTTGGGACACTTGCTGCAAGTACAATGGACTTCTAATAACACAAGCACTGGTGTCAGTTTCAAACTTGGGTCACTTGCTGCAAGTACAATGGACTTCTAATAACACAAGCACTGGTGTCAGTTGCAAACTTGGGACACTTGCTGCAAGTCTTAAAATCACTTGCAGAGTCGAAACTTCGGCTAGGTAGGCGCAAACATCGGCCAAAAAAGAACCCGGCTTAAAGGAAGCAAAGAGCGCGAAACATCGAATATCGACTTTCGTCATCGCCGGTTGAGCGTTTAAAATGCAATAAGTCAACACGAGGTCAAAACAGTGAACCCAAGTACTGAGCAGGTATCCCACTTTCAAAGTAACGACAAGTCAGCCAAACAACCCAGCGAAACCAAACACCCAATCACCCATCGACTCTCCCATCCACTTAATCGATCAACCGGCCAAAGAACAAGCAAAACCACACAAACAGTACCCGATGCCGACATATTCTCGAGGCACCAGTCAAGTCTCCAAAGGATTTAAGAAAGACTGTGGATTATACATGTCCAAGACACATTTGGTGTTAGTGTAAATCTCATCTTTGCAGTGCATTCAGCTCCCTGTAGCACAAATTCTCACAACTCGACACCCTGAACCGACGATCGCACTTATGACTGAAAAACAGCTGGAACAGGTTTTAACGCAGAAACGACATCATTTGGCGCGACAAATAGTGAATACTACATGGAATATTGCAAGTAAACAGGAATCCCTGATCTGGCAAAAAGGATTTTCTTGGCTAATGTGGGAACATTTTTAGTATCTTGTAAGATTCAAGCCGTATATCAAAAGATGACATTAAAAACTCAAGGGCTGTAACATTTTAGTATCAGATCAGTATTTAAATGTCTGCAAATTTTTCCCATTTCAATGTCTGAATGTCTTCTACACCTCCTGATGATGATGATGATGATGATGATGATGATGATGATGATGATTGATGATTGATGATTGATGATTGATGATGATGATGATGATGATGATGATGATGATGATGATGATGATGATGATGATGATTATGATGATTATGATGATTATGAAGAGTATGATTATGATGATGATGATGATGATGATGATGATGATGATGATGATGATGATGATGATGATGATGATGATGATGACGACGATGACGACGACGGCGACGACAACGATGATGATGATGACGATGTTGATGAAGAGGTGACCCGAACTTCGACTAAAACTTTGACCCGTAGATCAATTAAAATGAAATAGCGCTTTAAATGAATTATATGTGTGTTCTGCACAGAGCTTTGATAAATTAAAGCTGTTATTTGACTACACTTTCTTTGTATGTGTGTCAGTAATTCTGAAAATGCGCTTTTTGCATGCAAACCGAAGGCGGACATTTGTTTACTCATGTAACCGAGTACAACGCATTGGAGTATCTCGTGTATCCGAACAGTTAAGCACACAAGCTGCGGCGCACTTATGCGAGGCAGTCACCGATGTCGAGTTGTGTCCGCTAGTTAAGCACCGGCTTAAATTCTGCGGCGGCAGCGATGGTGCTGTTTGTTGCATGGGGTAGCAGTGTTGGCAGTCGTGGTGGTAGTAGTGGTAATACGTTGACTGCGGTACCGAGCGTGCTTGAATGAGTGCGTTTTGGCATCGCTGAATGAGGTATCCTCCCAACGCGAAAATACGTCCCAGAAATAGCAGAGAAACAGTGTCACGTCTTCTCCATCCTTGCAACTGCTAATCATCCTCATTTATTGACAGGTCTAGAAGTCTCGCTGGCATTCTTGGAGGTAACAGTTTGCATTGCTTCGTAATCGACCCAGGGCTTTGTTTCCAGCCACCACGGTTTTGTTCGAGTACCACAGATGTGACATTGAGGTGCCTTCTGGCCACGGCTTAGGACTATAGACACACTGTAGGTTATCCCAGCAGTCAGCCAGCTCCTCTGTTACATTTTGATAACAGGCAGCTGGATCTCCATAAAAAGGCGCGATCAAATAATGCATGTCAGAAATTACCGCTTCGAAGTTGGCATAAGCACAAAGACGCCACCGTTTGTTTTGAAGTTGCTGTGCAGGTAAATGTTATTGTTTTCAAAAGAGCTTCACTTGACAGCATATAGATGTTCAGTTAATTCTTGCTTTGTACCGGTGTGACATCGCCGATGGTAACTCATCGCGCATGGTTCTGCGCATGCGTCAAAGCCGAAAGTGAGGCGTGTATCGCGCCTTGTTCAAAGGTGATGTGCCGCGAGACTTTAGATTTTGTGTTTTTCGGTCAATGTGTTCATTTATTGACCGAAAAACACAAAATCTAAAGTCTCGCGACACATCACCTTTGAACAAGGCGCGATACACGCCTCACTTTCGGCTTTGACGCATGCGCAGAACCATGCGCGATGAAGTTACCATCGGCGATGTCACACCGGTCTGGTTAGACATTCAGCTGTAAGATATTTGGTAGGATACTTTGTAAGATCCTTTTTAAAGGCCTAGTATAAAAATGGAAAATAGTCGCTTGTTGCAACGTGATCTAGACTTGTGATCATTGTGACAAATGATTCTGCCTTATCGCAAATTCGTTTCACTTCAGAGTGGATTGTCGGAAACCTTAATGAGGAGTGGTTATCTGTGAAGAGCTGGCAGTGATTTAGACAGCTGTGATATGTGTGTCACGGTGGGGATTTGGGTCACTGTGTAGACGGTAACTGTGAATATAATGTATATGAGGTAAATTCGAACAGCTGTTTCAGGATTCATTCCGTTCCTCGGTCGCCCTTTGCTCACTTTGCCCCAGGAAGCGCGATCCACTTTGAAAATGTACTCCTTCTCAGAATGCTGATCCCTGCCACTCTTTCGTTCCAGTCTCGAATGCTTTTTGGCAGAGGTGCAAATCGCAAGGTGCGCAGTTATATTCGATATTATCCACATCTCGGAACTAGCGCTCCCATTCATTGTTCAGTTCCTCTATTTCTGCGGCAGCTCTTTCATAAGAAAATCAAACTTTGCAAGCGCATTCACTGCGAGGAGTTAGCACGACACTTCTGTGAAAGGAAACTATTCTACGCCTGGTACAGAAATGATAAGTGCTCTCTCGCATGAATGTAGAAGTAACAGGTTTCTGGCGGGTATTTGCTATTGCAGAGAAATGTGGGTCAAATACGGCACACCCTGAGGGATTCACTCGCCCAAACCATATCACAAATGCAGTGAAGATTAATGTCTTGGGTGAATGAGGCGGACTCGTCGCAAACGAGAAAGCTAGGCCACGAGTGCGTCAACGACGATATGCACATTTACATCGAGGAGTGTCTCATCGTAGTTACATTACTTGGTGTTTGCACCAGGTGACACCTGGAGATCGTAGGGCCATGAGCAGCTTAAGTTCCACATCTCCAGATATGTCTCGGGTCGTCTGCTTCTTATTAACCGACGCTTCGTTTCTTTTACCACAGCACTGAATGTTTGAATCAGATAGCACATTCGAGCCCTGGGATTTGACATGTGGTTGTAGAGCCCCGTGGGTCTTAGAGCTGCTGACAAGACAGGGGTTTTTCGCCATGTGTGAATGTATTAGCAATCTCAAGGAAATTAATAGCTGTGCTGCGAGGTGCTAAGTTAGCATCGAAATGCAAAAAGGTTTGCAAACATCACCAGATGATAAACACGGGTCCGGAAGTGATAAGAATTAACGCGAGACCGGTGAAATTGCAGCGCACGACTCATATCGATCCTTCTTGGTTTCAGAAAAGCTGCGTTTGCACTTTTTATTCTAAAAGAAGCTCAGTAGTCTGTGCCCTTGGAGCTTTTCTTCGTTTTTGAGAGACGTCACTAGGGCGAGAACATTTTTCAGTGTCGTTGCCAGAGCGAGTATCATGAGCTGTTAACCATGCGTGCCCTAGAGGTATTTCGATATGGCCACAAAACCCGCACAATCAGTGAGTTTTGGCACGTACAATGACTTGAAAGACTGTCCAAATTCCAAATTCATTGTCTTGCAGTCGCACGTTTTTGCCCTGCCTATAAGATGATGTAGTGGCACTGGCATCTGATCATTAATGCGTCATAGATTTATATGCAAAACGCTTGTTTACCAAGTGTCCGAGGACTATTGTTCACTTGCCTCGGTGACCTAGAATGCGCTCGCACGATGTGAAAGGTTCTAAACGCTCAATGGTGGGCCCTTCTCGCGGCAGAAATAGATCGAAAGACGCAGAAGCTATAAGCGACATAAAGCAGAATGAATGAATGAACGATCGAACGAACGAACGAACGAATGTATGGATGAATGAATGAATGAAACCTTAAGGCATATCAGCCTGTATAGGTTACGTATGGCCATTGATTACGAAAAGCGAGTTGGTTAGAACAAGCACACGTCCCGGTTTCCCCAGTCACTCGCCCTTTACAAATCGCTCAGGGAGACACAGTGGGGTTTTACCTGTCCGCAACCCACAGGGAGACACAGTGGGGTTTTACCTGTCCGCAACCGACAGGGAGACACAGTGGGGTTTTACCTGTCCGCAACCCACAGGGAGACACAGTGGGGTTTTACCTGTCCGCAACCGACAGGGAGATACAGTGGGGTTTTACCTGTCCGCAACCCACAGGGAGACACAGTGGGGTTTTACCTGTCCGCAACCGACAGGGAGACACAGTGGGGTTTTACCTGTCCGCAACCCACAGGGAGATACAGTGGGGTTTTACCTGTCCGCAACCCACAGGGAGACACAGTGGGGTTTTGCCTGTCCGCAACCCACAGGGAGACACAGTGGGGTTTTGCCTGTCCGCAACCCACAGGGAGATACAGTGGGGTTTTGCCTGTCCGCAACCCACAGGGAGACACAGTGGGGTTTTGTCTGTCCGCAACCCACAGGGAGACACAGTGGGGTTTTGCCTGTCCGCAACCCACAGGAGGCCATAAAGAAGAGGACGAAGGATGGGCATGCCTGTAAAGATGAAGGAGTGCAAGCATCAAAATCGCATGCAGGATGCATTTTACGCATATAATCTGACGCCCGTTGACAGCGGGTGACATACTTTCCCCAGCTGAATTTCTTTTTCTTTCTTTTTTCTTTTTTCTTCTTTCTTTCTTTCTTTCTTTCTTTCTTTCTTTCTTTCTTTCTTTCTTTCTTTCTTTCTTTCTTTCTTTTTCTTTCTTTTTCTTTCTTTCTCTTTCTTTAATTTTATTCTTTCTTTCGTTTGTTCGTTCGGTCGGTCAGTCAGTTGTCCTTTCGTTCTTTCGTTTCCCACTTTAGTCGTTTGTCTCTTTCACCCATCGAAAGTTTTTGTCAGATGGTTTCCGGGCAAAACCGCAGTCAAATGAAAGAGGGAACTCTCTGTCTGTCTGTCTGTCTGTCTGTCTGTCTGTCTGTCTGTCTGTCTGTCTGTCTGTCTGTCTGTCTGTCTGTCTGTCTGTCTGTCTGTCTGTCTGTCTGTCTCTCTCTCTCTCTGTCTGTCTGTCTCTCTCTCTCTCTCTCTCTCTCTCTCTCTCTCTCTCTCTCTCTCTCTCTCTCTCTCTCTCTCTCTCTCTCCCTCTCTCTCCCTCTTCTCCCCCCCTCTCTCTCCTTGTGTGTATGTGTGTGTGTGTGTGTGTGTGTGTGTGTGTGTGTGCAGGCGCTCCATTTCTTCGTCCTCCTACAGAAGAGGAGCGATCCTCCTGATTGACAGACGGGGTCAGGCAGTATTGAGGGGGACAGGAAGGCTCGAC
This sequence comes from Theodoxus fluviatilis, assembly GCA_034096865.1. Taxonomy (NCBI): domain Eukaryota; kingdom Metazoa; phylum Mollusca; class Gastropoda; order Cycloneritida; family Neritidae; genus Theodoxus; species Theodoxus fluviatilis. The sequence continues at coordinate 212,201 of JAWQFJ010001145.1, forward strand.
TCTGATTTATCGAGGTAGAAGAGAAGCGGCCACGCTGCCACGAAAAGCACCTTGAAGTATTACTTGACGTCCGCTGCAGGTCAATACTCGTATCGTGTCCTGCCCAGCCAGGCAGTTCAGAGACAGGACAGGAGACGAAAGCGGTGGCGGAGGCAACGACGACGGGACGACGTCGGTGGCTACGTCGGAGGAGGAGAAGGAGGAGGAGGAGGAAGAGGAGGAGGACGAGAACGAGGACGAGGAGGAGGAGGAGGAAGAGGAGGAGGAGGAGGAGGAGGAAAAGGAGGAGGAGGAGGAAAAGGAGGAGGAGGAGGAGAAGGAGGAGGAGGAGGAGGAGGAGGAGAGGAGGAGGAGGAGAGAGGAGGAGAAGGAGAGAGGCGGAGGAGGGAGGAAGGGGAGGAGGAGGGAGGAGGATGGAGGAGGAGGAGGGAGGAGGAGAGGAGGAGGAGGAGGAGGAGGAGGAGGAGGAAAGGAGGGAGGAGGAGGAGGAGAAGAAGAAGAAGGAGGAGGATGGAGGAGGAGGAGGGAGGAGGAGGAGGAGGAGGAGGAGAGGAGGAGGAGGAGGAGGAGGAGGAGGAGGAGAGAGGAGGAAAGAGAGGAGGAGGAGGAGGAGGAGGAGGAGGAGGAGGAGGAGGAGGAGGAAGGAGGAGGAGGAGGAGGAGGGAGGAGGAGGGCGGAGGAGGAGGAGGAGGAGGGAGGAGGAGGAAGGAGGAGGAGGAGGAGGAAGGAGGAGGAGGAGGAGGGAGGAGGAGGAGGAGGAGAGAGGAGGAGAGGAGGAGGAGAGAGGAGGAGGAGGGAGGAGAGGAGGAGGGAGAAGAGGAGGAGGGAGGAGGAGAGAGGAGGGGAGGAGGAGGAGGAGGAGGAGAAGGAGGAGGAGGAGAGGAGGAGGAGGAGGAGAGAGGAGGAGGAGGGAGGAGGGAGGAGGAGGAGGGAGGAGAGAGGAGGAGGGAGGGAGGAGGAGGAGGAGGGAGGAGAGGAGGAGGAGGAGAGAGGAGAGGAGGAGAGGAGGAGGAGGGAGAGGAGGAGGAGGAGAGAGGAGGAGGAGGGGAGGAGGAAGGAGGAGGAGGAGGAGAGGAGGAGGAGGAGGAGGAGGAGGAGAGAGGAGGAGGAGGAGGAGGAGGAGGAGGAGGGGAGGAGAGAGAGATGGAGGAGGAGAGGAGGAGGAGGAGGAGGAGGAGGGGAGGAGGAAAGAGGAGGAGGGGAGGAGAGAGGAGGAAGGAGGAGGGAGGAGGAGGAGGAGGAGGGAAGAGGAGGAGGAGAGAGAGGAGGGAGGAGGAGGAGAGGAGGAGGAGGAGGAGGAGAGGAGGAGAGAGAGGAGGAGGAGGAGGGAAGGAGGGAGGAGGAGGGGAGGAGGATGGAAGGAGGGAGGAGGAGGGGAGGAGTAGGGAGAGGGAGGAGGGAGGAGGAGAGGGGAGGAGGAGGAGGAGGAGGGAGGATGAGGAGGAGAAGGGGAGGAGGAGGAGAGAGGGAGGAGGAGGAGAGGAGGAGAGGAGGAGGAGGGAGGAGAGGAGGAGAGGGAGGAGGAGAGGAGGAGGAGGAGAGGAGGGAGGAGGAGGGGAGGAGAGGAGGAGAGGAGGAGGAGGAGGAGAGGGAGGAGAGGGGGGTGAGGAGGAGGAGAGGAGGATGAGAGACGAGGAGGGAGGACGAGGAGGAGGAGAGAGGATAGGAGGAAGGAGGAGAGAGGAGGAGGAGGAGGAGAAGGAGGAGGAGGAGGAGAGGAGGAGTAAGGAGGAGGAGGAGGAGAGGAGAGAGGAAGAGGGATAAGGAGGATGAGAGGAGAGGAGAGATGAGGAGGAGGAGAGGAGGACGGAGGAGGGGAGGAGGAGAGGAGGAGGAGGAGGAGGAGGAGGAGGAGGAGGAGGTGAAGGAGGCGGCGGTCGAGGAGGAGGAGGAGCACGAATTTACGTAGGTGGGTACGTTCATAGGTACTGAGGTAGTTCGCCAGATAGGTTGATAGGCAGGTAGGTATGCAGGTAGGCAGGCACATGTTTGGGTGGGTGAATGAGAGGGTGGGTAGGTAGATAGGTAGGTAGGTCGGTAGGTAGGTAGATAGGGAATTGGTATGTGGGTGGTTGGTCAGGTAGGTAGATAGGTAGGTAGGTTTGGGAAAAGATTACACAAGAGTTATCCATGCATGAAGACCGTGTTTCTGAAGCATTTCATGCAAAGCGTGGATCGATACAGTTTGACTGCGTTGGAAATAACGCCAGCCAAGGAGAGATTGTTCTCAGTTTGTCCACACGGCTTCGAGTCCTTACGACGAACACTGAAATGAAAGGTAACATAATCCCATTGTTCATAAAGACGACTGTGTGAGCATGCATGTCAATGTAATGTCCTTGAATGACATGCACATCTAACCCTACCACATAAACCTACATAAGCGAATTTGCGCAACAATTGACCACAACAGCCAGACTTTCTCTAAAAAAGCACAGGCACAGAGCGTCTCCAGCACTGTGACTTCAAAATTCAACCTGATGACGACGACGAGAATGTAAACTGCGTGCAGGTGTCTCAGTGCAGAAAAAATTCACAGCCTCCATAAACCTCTCGACAATCGAACAAAACCATTTCTATGGCAAATAAAACTTTTGT
>JAWQFJ010001146.1:0-17500 GCA_034096865.1 Theodoxus fluviatilis
GTTGCCGCATGAGAGAAGCGTCGACCCACACATTCACACACATGATCGGAACGCATCAGAAACGCGTCGAGAAACAAGCAATTTTACATGTCGGTAAGCGGTCTGATTACTTCCATTGATTCACCCATGTAACCTTCCGCTTGGGGCGCTGCGTTTCCCAGCGTCTTGTAACTTTATATAGCAAAGGCTCGTTATGACCGGTCTTTGTAAGAATAGTCTTTGCTCGAGTGTTGACGGAAAATGAAAGTGTTGAGTCCGCGAACATCGACAAGGTTGACAGTGTGAAAAACAAATGGAAAGCGCAATGGCTGTCGGAGAGAGTTGTAGTGAAATACAAGGGCAAGGAGAGATCCCAGTTGATCGGCGATTCCATCGCAAAAATCGACGTGCCTGGAGAAGCCATTTGCAAGTGGTGCGAGAAAGGAATCATCAATTACGGGACAAATGGAAAGTCTGCGTTGGTAAAGCATCTCACCACCAACAAACACGCACTGAAATTGGATTTGCATCGAACAACGCCGCCTGTGGACCCAAAGATTCGGCAGCCACTGGAACTCCCTGGAGATCAACCCGTGTTGTACCTCATCATGCTACGGTTCCAGTTGATGGCCGAAGTCGTAGACCATCCCACATTGCTTTTGCTCGGAAATCATGGAGCCGCAAGGTAGCCTCTTCTTCTAAAAAGAAGCTGCAGACTCCCACACCCTCCACATCAGCTGTGGTCAGTGCTTCGAGACGGGAAACTGTACCTCCAGTCACTGCTAATGGTGTGTCTTCGGGGTTTTGTATTCCCAAGATGGCCTCTTCTTCCGCCATGAAGGTGGTGCAGACCCCCACCAACAAAAGATCGTCATCTGTGCCCGTGAGTGAAGCTAATGTGGTGCCGGCCCCAGCAAAGAAAAGGCAGGTTTCCAGTGGTGACCTGAGGGATTTCTTCAGCAAACTTCCCAGAGTGTCAATGAAATGAAGAATAAACAGTCACAAAATGAACAGACTTTTCTATGTACAATTTATTTGTATTTGCACACCCAACACACAACTATTGATGGCAGAGATCAATCTAAAACAGACATGTGATTTTGGGTGAGTACTTCAAAAATTTTACTTTTTTTGTACTGTAGCTGTTTCAGTGAACAGCCTAGAAAGTTAATTTTCCTGCTCAGATTGCATCAGATTGCACCATTTGGCTTTCCCTTTTTAAAAATTTTCCGGGGGGGGCATGCCCCCGGACCCCCCTTGCTTGGCGCTTTGCGCCGTCGGTTCGGCGCTTCGCGCCTTCAGTTTCAGTATTTTTCCCAATTCCCTTGTCCCATGTCTGATGGATGGATGGATGGATGGATGATGGATGGATGGATGGATAGGTGGGTGGATGGATGGATGGATGAGTGGATGAGTGGATGGATGGATGGATGGATGGATGGATGGATGGGTGGATGGATGGATGGATGAATGGATGGATTAATGGATTGATTGATGATGGATGGATGGATGAATGGATGGATGGATGGATGGATGGATTGATGATGAATGGATGGATGGATGATGGATGGATGGATGGATGGATGGATGGATGGATGATGTATGGATGGATGGATGGATGATGGATGGATGGATGGATGGATGATCAAGTTTTACTACCTATCAGCCTTTGTAGGCTATGTAGGGCCATTGAGCACGAAACTCACTAGACCAGTTTAGAGAAGTGCAAATCGCGATGTTCCTACTTAGTCACCTCTTACGAAAAGCGTAGGGAGACGCAGTGGGTCTATTCTAACCCCCAACCCACAGGGGGCTGGCGAACAGGTCTTCGTAAGAGCCCCCTGTTGGGGGTCAGAATAGACCCCTGTGGGTTGGGGGTCAGAATAGACCCCCTGTGGGTTGGGGGTCATAATAGACACCCGCGTCTCCCTACACGACTCGTAAGCGGCGAATAACTGGGGACATCGTGACACGTTCTGCGCTCACTCTATTCTAGTGATTTTCGTGCTCAGTGGCCTTACATAGCCTACATCAGGCTGAGAGGCCGTAACACTGAATCCATCTTCGTAGTAGCATTGAATCTGTGAGGGCTGAGCTACTCCATCATCGCAGTAGCATTGAATCTGTGAGGGCTGAGCTACTCCATCTTCGCAGTAGCATTGAATCTGTGAGGGCTGAGCTACTCCATCTTCGCAGTAGCATTGAATCTGTGAGGGCTGAGCTACTCCATCTTCGCAGTAGCATTGTATCTGTGAGGGCTGAGCTACTCCATCTTCGCAGTAGCATTGAATCTGTGAGGGCTGAGCTACTCCATCTTCGCAGTAGCATTGTATCTGTGAAGGCTGAGCTACTCCATCTTCGCAGTAGCATTGTATCTGTGAGGGCTGAGCTACTCCATCTTCGCAGTAGCATTGAATCTGTGAGGGCTGAGCTACTCCATCTTTGCAGTAGCATTGAATCTGTGAGGGCTGAGCTACTCCATCATCGCAGTAGCATTGAATCTGTGAGGGCTGAGCTACTCCATCTTCGCAGTAGCATTGAATCTGTGAGGGCTGAGCTACTCCATCTTCGCAGCAGTATTGAATATGTGAGGGCTGAGCTACTCCATCTTTGCAGTAGCATTGAATCTGTGAGGGCTGAGCTACTCCATCATCGCAGTAGCATTGTATCTGTGAGGGCTGAGCTACTCCATCTTCGCAGTAGCATTGAATCTGTGAGGGCTGAGCTACTCCATCTTCGCAGTAGCATTGTATCTGTGAGGGCTGAGCTACTCCATCTTCGCAGTAGCATTGAATCTGTGAGGGCTGAGCTACTCCATCTTCGCAGTAGCATTGTATCTGTGAGGGCTGAGCTACTCCATCTTCGCAGTAGCATTGTATCTGTGAGGGCTGAGCTACTCCATCTTCGTAGTAGCATTGAATCTGTGAGGGCTGAGCTACTTCATCTTTGCAGTAGCATCTTCACCCTCCTGATGCAGTCACAGCTTCGCTGGGCAGGGCACGTAGTCCGGATGCCAGACGAGAGACTGCCAAAGAGACTCTTCTATGGCGAGCTACGGCATGGCCAGCGGTCCCACGGTGGGCAAAAGAAGCGCTTCAAAGACACCCTGAAAGCTTCACTGAAAGCTTTTGCCATCAATCCAGACACGTGGGAACGGGCTGCAATGGACCGATCCACCTGGCGCTCTTCCATCCACAAAGGTGCCAAGACATGCGAGGCAAACAGGATCACTGCCGCAGAAAAGAAGAGGCAAGCCCGCAAGGCCCATGCTGTCAACCCCCTGGAGACGTCCCACTTGTCCCATGTCCCTTCTGTTCCCGAACCTTCCGTGCCAGGATCGGCCTCGTTAGCCATCTGCGCACACACAGACAGAACCAGTCCCAGCAACCCCCCGGATGACTAGAGTGGTCCTCGTCGACTCGACGGACGAACAACATAAGAACAACAGCATTGAATCTGTGAGGGCTGAGCTACTCCATCTTCGCAGTAGCATTGAATCTGTGAGGGCTGAGCTACTCCATCTTCGCAGTAGCATTGAATCTGTGAGGGCTGAGCTACTGGAGCACACTCCGAAAGCCGGTGTCACGGATTATATGTGGATGCGGACTAGATGCGGTACCTATTAATAGTCATGCGGGATTTCGTCGGCTCCGCCAATCACGGAGACGATAACGACTCTACTTAGGCCTAGCTCTTTTCCCACATTTATTAGAATTTTCGTACTTTTCTATTCGCTTTGGAGAGTGTCATATCTGGATGAAAAATAAGTAGATTACGAAAGAAACGTTTTAGGACGAGTAGTGTCACATTTTCTGTCAGTTACGAGCTCGTAGGTGGCTGCTGACTGCGATATTATAAATATGGCTGCATTATTCACGGAATCCCCGGAATCCGCGAACCTGGAAGCATGTTGTTTTCCCAAACTCTTATGTATGCTTCCAAGTTGTTTGCCACTACATCAAAATGCAAATTCAGTGGTACCGTGCGCACTATAGATGCGACCCTTGTGCACTCGCTCTCTAGCTGTACCGTGAAACTGAGATATTGGACCGTTGTGTTTATTTTACGATTTTATGGAATCAGTGAAGTAATAGATGAAGCCCTCTGGCTCTGGCCAAAAATCTTTCAAGGTACACATGGAGATTTGCTAACTTGGTCGATGTTTCGAGTCGTATGTTGTTACGTGTTCAGCCTTTAGAATTACTCGGTATAACACTACCTGTGAAAGTGTTCGCAGTTGTTCATCACGACAAATTGTCACACTAGTCTAGCGAACACTGAGAGCGCAACCAGCCTCAAGAAAGCCACACGTTTTATTCCATGATATGTATATTTAATTAAAGCAGGATTTTGGCTATCCAGGCCTGACGCTACGAAGTTTGGTTCATTCTATTGGCTGATAGCGATTTCTGAGTGCCGAACGCATACAACGATGTCTTCAATAGTTCGACGTCATCAACTTCGTGATTAAACTGATTTGCAATAAAATGTATCGTTGTGGTCGTAATTCCAAAACGAGACACCATATTACCTCCAAAATACATTGGATTCTTATTTGGGAGAATCCCTGACCTTCCACCTATTTTCATTAGGATTCGTATTTATCGTTTTGAGTTATTTTGCTGAATAACTAATTAACAAACAAACCTAGGGTTTAAAAAAAGTATTGACATAAAAACATCTTACTACGAAACCTGAAGCCATCTTGTAGTTATCTTTCCAATGACATCTACTTTATATAACTTGTATATAATTTTTGCAACACAATTACAGATTCCTTTATAAATTTCATAGAAAATGAGGAAAAACAAATTGCAGCATAATTATGCAGTCACTTCTTGTAATCTGTGTATACTAGCAATGTATCATCATGTTATGTATAGTGGAATTTAATAATGGTTTGCTTTAAATTCTTTCTTCATAAAATCGCTGAAATGTCAGCTCCAAATTCCTATTGGCCCCTTGATAGAAACATTTTTATCATCAGTATAGTAGTCACACACACACACACACACACACACACACACACACACACACACACACACACACACACACTAACACACACAAACACACACACATGCTCAAGTGTATGCACACATGCACACACACACACACACACACACATACAGAGGAAAGCACACAGTCACATTCAGACACACTCCTATGCACACACAGTAACATACACAGAAGCATGCATACATAAGAGCGTGCAATTTTGCACATGCACACATGCAGCTAATGAACACACTCATGAAAGCATGCACAATATTGCTCACTTGCTGACATGACATGGATAAACTCAAATAAATATTACTTATCACTGCATAAACTCCTAATCTATTATGTGTTGGTGGGATTTAAAAGAGAATGCAGATTAGTGTACAGCATCAAAATAATAAGTTCCCTTTATAACTTGGATGATGCAACAAAAAGGATGCCTTGAGTGGAGCTGACTGGTCCACAGTGGATGTCTTGGCAGAATCCATCTTACATTCCCTTTTTGTCCAAGTGTTCTTTTCACTTTGCCTCTTGCATTTTTAAATTCTGCATAGTTTCAGTTTTTTCATCCTGTGCTTTACTCATCTCCCCATGTGTTGACAGAAGTAGCACACAGGTAAGAACAAGCAACATCCATGCCACCTCAACATCCCTATGGAAGTCAACTGTCATCCCTTGGGTGTGGCTTTCTTGAAATGACACTGTTCCGTCTTTATCTCTTTGTTGTTATCAATGTATGAAGCAGCATATTTATCATTGCAAATGTAAGGCAGCATTATCACACTGCACAAAAAAACTCCAACATGCTGATGGAAAAAGACATGAAACCAGAATGTGCTTCATCTTCAATTTATTAATCAGCTTATTACACATCAAAAGAACTTTATTAATGAATAACATTAACCAAAACTGTATGCTTGAATAAGCAATACATAATTTATTTCCCACAACATAAGCATTATCAGCAACATAGCAAGCTTTTAGTGCAACACAAACACCACCAACATTCAGAAGCATAAGCAACAGCAATATCAGCATTACCATCAGCACAACTATCATTATCACTGTTGTTACATCCCTCATCAACATGATTTATGATAGGTCACATATTAGTAATCATGATTATCATTAGTATCCTCGCCACCATTCATTGGCATCAACAACAACAACAACAATTTAATTTGAGTTGTTTAACCATTTGAGTTGTTTAGCCATTTGACATCCCTCTTCCAAATCTCTACTTCTTTCTCTTCTTTCACACACAATCACGCACACACACATACACCACCACCCCACTTCCGCCCCCCCCCCCTCCCTTCTTCCTACCCCCTTTTAACCAAACCACCACCCCACCACCACCACCCCTCTCCCTCGAACTCTTCCCTACATCATGTGGTAACCGTGAGCTGTTTTTACTCTCACAAGTTTCACGATTTTATGGAACATAAAACTCGTCATCCACTGAGTAATGTAAAGTATCCCTGCTCAGTTGACATTTTACCCTGTACAGTTCAGTGGTGTGTTTGTTTTACGCCTGAAGAAGACTTGTAAGTCGAAAATTTGCGTCTGTGCTCGCCTTGTGTTAAAGCGACTTTTATTTACCGCCGGTGTTTGGCATCAACAACAACAACAACAACAATGATATAAAAAAGATCTGCTATGAGATCGGTTGCCGGGATCAGGCTGAAGGCACCAGCCAGAACCACCGAATCAGCCCGCAGCAACAGTGCTATGGCTCGCTAACACGGCCCTTTTCAGGGCCACCAAAATTTTGATCGAAAGAAAGCAAAGTTGGGAGCTGTCATATATATATATTTTGTATAAAAAAGATCAAAACTATTCTGGTAAAAAAAGAAACTAAAGTAAAACCAAAGTATCAAAAAGTCACTCATTACAAAGAGTGTTGTGGTAAAGTCACACACATATTTCAACAAATCAATACAACTTTGGTCACATACACACAAAAATTGCCTGAGATGACCAGATGTAAACAAAATGAGCAACAGTCAGATTTTACATGTACACTGTGATGAACACAAAACCATCTCACAAACAATATAACATAACTATTTGGTTGGTCAAAAACACTGTTGTGTATGAAAATTGTAAAACGGGCACATGCATTTCCAAAGTCATTTGTTAATCAAACCTTCATTTCTTAATTGTTGCTGCTCTAAACAAACAACTTTATTTTCCATCATAACTTAATTTGTTCTTACTCTAACCAGCTCCATTGATTTTTTCTTTCTTTCCTTTGTTTTTGCACAATGGCCTTGCATTGCCTACAAAGGTTGATAGATTGTCAAACGTCATAGTCATTCATTGAATGGAGCAAATTCTACACAGGGAAATTCAAGCCAAGTTGCTGCTGCACATCGCCCAGTTTTATTCCTGGATGGGAGGGGCATTGGGGGTGATAAAACATGCCCTAGGATGCAGGTATAGGATCTGCAAAGCTTTGAACACCACACCATCTGCAAAGCTTTGAACATCACATCTACTGCTGGTGAGCATCCCAGCCACTGGACTACAGCCTCCACACTGTAACTACTGGTAGCAACATGTTCAAAAAAGCATTTTACCCAAACAAAATAGTGCTTATGAAAATCACATCACAGGAATCAATTTGTCTTTTGGCTTGATTTTAGACTGATCACAGCGTAATCATTTTAACTCGTTGAATATCCCGCTGATCAGCACGATGTTGAAATGTGATTTCTTACAACTTATCCCCATCACGACTTAGTTTATTATTTTAAATTTTAAGAAATGATAGAGACTGTTATGACTCATGATGATGCGCCTTTAAGTGATATGCGGTGTCAGCACTTGCTGACTCTGCATTTTGCACATGTTTTTTTTTCAGTTCTGCAGCGGCTTGTGCAGAAGGTTTTTTTTGGTGCGTAATTGGTTTTTTTGCATCATGTGTCATGTATATAAAGGTCTTTTTTTTGAGAAGAGGAAGATGGATAAGATGGATAAGAAAGTGATTATAAGAACTTTTTAATTCTATTGGCCCGCTGTGCGGAAGTTTTAATTTGTGATAATTGTTTATGTTTTGTTTTCATTTGTATGTTCATTATTGAAAGTAAGGTTGTCTGTAATAAGTTAGTTGTTTTGATGTTAAATTCTGTTTGTGACGTGTTTGTCTTTAAATGTGATTAGTGACTGAGGAAGAAATTTCCCATATTTTTTTTTACTGTCCGGTTGGTGGTCGAGCCACATACCACCTACCGCAACCAGACAATCCCACAGAAAGTAGCATTCCAAGCATAAAAATCACTTACAAGTGGGAAGCGGGCCGGGGCATGTAAGATGTGCCCTTGTAGTAAAAGAGGTGGTGGCATCAAAAGAGACATATAATCTCTTGAAAAAAAAGATTCCATACTTCAAAATATTCATTGTCAGTACAACATTTTTTTAAAGTCAAAAACCGCTACAAAAACTGATATTCTTCTCACTTCTACATAATTTGCACTGGTGCACTTTACCCTGAATAACTGGGATATTACAATTAAATCAACTGCAATACTGCAGCAAGGTTGTACACCAGTTTTTAAAATATCTGCAGGAATTAATTATTTTATTCATCAAGCACATGAGTACAATAGCTTTGAAATTTAGGCAAAATATTCACTATTTTGTTAAGTCCACTTAATTTCCACTGATACAATCATGTATTGCAAACTTCTGGATAGTATATAAGCAACATTATTAACAAAAATGATTATATTACATGAGTAGTTTCATAATACAATGACTACTTTTTAATCCCTGGGCTGCCTGCAAACTCCCTTACTGGCATCTGGCAACAGGGAGAGACCGAAGCACAGTAAGCTTCCAGCAGCCATCTCCACTCCCTGGTTGACATGTCAACCTCATGCTGGCTTACAGCTGCACCAAGGGTTAACTGCACTGCAGTGTGCCATCACTGTTCTCACGTGTGCCCATTTTACTCCTGGGCAGAGAGAGGCAATGCAACTTAATTCAACACCTTGCCTGAGGATGCCACTCTAGGATCTGTGCAACTTTTCATGCCCGCACCACTAGTTGTACCACTAGTTGTACCACTAGTTGTACCACTAGTTGTACCACTAGTTGTACCACTAGTTGTACCACTAGTTGTACGCAGCAGATGAGTGAGTGCTCTCACCACCAGACCTCGGCTCCTGTAACTGCCGCTAGGGCAGTTAATTTTTGTACAGAGGTAGTTTCCACCAGGATTTTGCATGTCTCTTTTTAGTACGAGCGTAATTGCCGTTTTTGGGCAGTTAACCTTTGTGAAATTTGTATGACTTTAGAGGGAGATTACCTAGTGTTGTCGATTCCCTTTTGCATCATTTTTGTATAGTGGATGCCCTCCCTTTGATGGAAACTATTTTCTGATTATTACTCAGTTAGTTTGTCTGCGTATAAATGTGCAATTTCCGATTTATCGCTCACCTCCGAGTGAGTTATCTTTCTGTCAAGAGATTCTTAGAGGAACACACCGGGGTCGCTTCCTGATAAACTTCCTGCCTCTTCAACATGATTCATTTGGACAACGAGGTATATTTGTTCAAACTAACCCCTGTTTTTCCTGTAAATAACTGGTTTGTAACTTGTTTATGATCTTTCATTTAGTGTCTACATTGTGATATTATTGCCCAACATGTTTTGCTTTGAATTCGTCACTTGATTTTCTCATGGTTTCATGTTATTCATTTGTCAGTTTTTACGGTGCTATTCAATAAAGACGGACGGATGAATTGACACCAGTCTTAGCGTTGCATGAAATCAGAATCGGATGAGAGGCAGCGACAGCTCCAACTACGCAGATGCGGTGACAGCGAGAGCAAAGGTAAAGGTGTGGTTTTTATATAGCAGCTTATCACCCATGTCGGAGTCTACCAAGTAGAATGCACAGGAGGACTGGGAGGAGGAACACACAAATGATATCAATAATGAACACTACAACAACAGCAACAACAGCAAGACAGACAGCTCATGCAACTTCCAGAAACCATCCAACTCTAACAAAGAAAGTACTGACACTGTGTAGAGGACATGAACGAATCTAATTTAATTGTGGAGACCAGAGTTGGATCAACTCCTAACTTTCCCTACTGCAGTACACTTCACAAAGGTCCAGTCACTGGCACTGCGCAGAGGATGTGAATGAGCCTCTTTCAACTGGCACTGTGCAGAGGATGTGAATGAGCCTCTTTCAACTGGCACTGTGCAGAGGATGTGAATGGGTCTCTTTCAACTGGCACTGTGCAGAGGATGTGAATGAGTCTCTTTCATCTGGCACTGTGCAGAGGATGTGAATGGGTCTCTTTCAACTGGCACTGTGCAGAGGATATGAATGAGTCTCTTTCAACTGGCACTGTGCAGAGGATATGAATGAGTCTCTTTCAACTGGCACTGTGCAGAGGATGTGAATGGGTCTCTTTCAACTGACACTGTGCAGACAGACCTGTTTACCCCTAAAACTTTGCATGTGTATTTTGTGGGAGCAAAAGTGAAGAAATGTGTAGTTTTGTAAATGAATGTGTAGAATTTCTCGCGACCTATTACAAAAGCAAAAACAATGTTTGCTTCTTTTTACTACATGTAGTTCGCATTTATTCATTGCTTCATGAAGTTCACCAATCAAGATCATTTTTCCATGTGGGGTTCATTGACTAAGACTGACAGCACACTAACTCGAGGCCATAACCTCAAACTAACAAAGAAATCTACTAACACTCATATTTACAAGCATTTTTTCACTAATCCTGTCACTAACATGTGGAACAGTCTATTACAAGAGACAGTCGGTGCAGATACACAAAAGGCCTTTAAAAACCAACTGGACAAAGTCTTTCAGAATAAAATACGCGCTGCACGCAGCAAACGACTTCCAGCCGAAAACATGGACCGGAAAATAAATCGGTCAAGCGAGATGATGAAAATTGCAAATTGTGATATGCATAGCCGAAACAATACTGTTTGCGTAGAATACAATAGACTTGCGTAGTTGCATAGTATATTATGCAAAATCGTAGTTTACTACGCTCAATGTGTAGTATAAACAGGTCTGTGCAGAGGATGTGAATGGGTCTCTTTCAACTGGCACTGTGCAAAGATGTGAATGGGTCTCTTTCAACTGGGGAGATGGCACTGTGCAGAGGATGTGAATGGGTCTTTCAACTGGTATTGTGCAGAGGATGTGAATAGGTCTCTTTCATCTGGCACTGTGCAGAGGTTGTGAATGAGTCTTTCAACTGGCACTGTGCAGAGATTTGAATGAGTCTCTTTCAACTGGCACTGGGCAGAGGATGTGAATGGGTCTCTTTCAACTGGCACTGGGCAGAGGATGTGAATGGGTCTCTTTCAACTGGCACTGTGCAGAGGATGTGAATGGGTCTTTCAACTGGCACTGTGCAAAGATGTGAATGGGTCTCTTTCAACTGGGGAGATGGCACTGTGCAGAGGATGTGAATGGGTCTTTCAACTGGTATTGTGCAGAGGATGTGAATAGGTCTCTTTCATCTGGCACTGTGCAGAGGTTGTGAATGAGTCTTTCAACTGGCACTGTGCAGAGATTTGAATGAGTCTCTTTCAACTGGCACTGGGCAGAGGATGTGAATGGGTCTCTTTCAACTGGCACTGGACAGAGGATGTGAATGGGTCTTTTAACTGGCACTGTGCAGAGGATGTGAATGGGTCTTTCAACTGGCACTGTGCAGAGGATGTAAATGGGTCTCTTTCAACTGGCACTGTGCAGAGGATCTGAATGGGTCTCTTTCAACTGGCACTGTGCAGAGGATATGAATGGGTCTCTTTCAACTGGGGAGATGGCACTGTGCAGAGGATGTGAATGGGTCTCTTTCAACTGGCACTGTGCAGAAGATGTGAATGGGTCTCTTTCATCTGGCACTGTGCAGAGGATGTGAATGAATCTCTTTCAACTGGTACTGTGCAGAGGATAGGAATGGGTATCTTTTAACTGGCACTGTGCAGAGGATGTGAATGAGTCTTTCAACTGCACTGTGCAAAGATGTGAATGGGTCTCTTTCATCTGGCACTGTGCAGAGGATGTGAATGGGTCTCTTTCAACTGGCACTGTGCAGAGGATGTGAATGGGTCTCTTTCAACTGGCACTGTGCAGAGGATGTGAATGAATCTCTTTCAACTGGTACTGTGCAGAGGATAGGAATGGGTCTCTTTCAACTGGCACTGTGCAGAGGATGTGAATGGGTCTCTTTCATCTGGCACTGTGCAGAGGATGTGAATGAGTCTCTTTCAACTGGCACTGTGCAGAGGATGTGAATGAGTCTCTTTCAACTGGGGAGATGGCACTGAACACTCCATGGAAGATCAAGCCATCCTCGATGTGACAGCAAAACCTGCTGAGCAAAGGAGCAAGTTGTCCGGTCTCATCAAACGCCAACATCAACCACGACAGAAAAAAGACCGAAGAACAAACATCTTTGCAAAGGACATATGCAGTCACAGCACACCACTTGAGTCTTCAGGAGCAACTGGCGAGAGTGTCATCAGTGCCGGGGTGAGCAAAAAGGAGTCACCACCCACCCCAGACACAGCGTCATTGATGAGCCTGCACTGCACCCCTGTGTTTGCATCCAGGATTGCACTCAGCAGCTGTACTGGGGCCCATGAAGGAAGACTGCACAGCACATGACATCAGGGAGAGGATGGTCAACAAAAGAAAGACGAGGATGCATTCCACACAGACTAGCAATCTCCTTCTTCAGCCCTGTGCTCCCACAAACACTTCTACCACGGACTGCACACGTCTAGGTGTGATTTTGATTACATCATGAACAGCTTTGTCTACACACGAGCTCCTCTCACTGTTTCTCCATGCAAACATGGTCAAGGGAAGAACTAATGAAAGAGGAGAAGGTGTCAAGACCAGATACAGCAAAAGTCATACTCAGAATTAAAGACTTTCTCATTTTTAAATAAGAACAATGTGGTTATCATATACTTAGTTGTGGTTATGTGCTGCTCAAGGCAGGCAAGTTTTCATAAATATATGACAAAATTATCAAAATTTACTTTTTGCTCATATAGGTCTGTTATACAATCACCCTCATTCACAAAGTGATTTGGACAAGTGCAACTTCACTGTTAAGACACGACAGGGATATCTTCGACAGCTATAATTTGGGTTTGATGAAAACAGTCGACTCAAAACTACAGTTTGTTCTGTCAATAAACCCAATTTGCCTGCATCTTCACAAGGGAGAACACTCATACCAAAATATCATTTCTACAATACCATGGAAGATCACCAGTTCACTAAGCACTCGTGGTCACCAGGAATTCTTTGTAGGCACTACAACATCAACACAAGGTGCAAAGTGTTTGTCAGCACTCAATAGCTAGAGAAACTTCCTCATCATTATTTTTGTTTTAGCAATTTTTGGGCATAGATGAAAACAAACCCCAAAATGTAGTCACCTACAGAAAATGAGACATCGATGAAATAGAAGAAAACCATTTTCTTTTATCCCTAGCAGCAATGCAGTGAGATGGAGAATTTTTTTAATTTAAATCCACACAACTAGAAATGGGTCGTGACCAAAAACAAACAAAAACTTTTATACACCTCATGCCAAGAAGAACAAAAGAAAAGCCTAAATTTTTTTCATCATCTCTAGATGTGAAAGTAAGTTAACCTTTTTTAATTTCTTAACCATAGCCATTCTCTACAAACTCCAATCAAAACCTTCTTCAACTTGCAACAACCTGTGGCTAGTTACCGCTGCCGAAGCCAACGATTCGCTGTTGGAAGTCGACAGTCAGGTGGACATTGTCCAGGTTGTTCAGGGTGCGCAGGTAGTCGAAGGACGCGCGGTGTGCAGGGTCAGTGATGCCCAGGGTAGAGAACAGACCCTTCAGTCCCTCGCTGCGAGCTTTCTCCACGGTGGCGGTGTAGTTGCCCGAAGCAATGGTGCCGATCAGCTCCGACTGTGCTGTCCCGTTCTGACTCTTCTCCAGTGCTTCGTTCTTGATGCGACGGATCTGTGGATCAGGCGAGGCCATGACAGACTCACTCAGCTCAAAAACAACACAGGGAGCTACAAAAGGAGCATGTCACTTGGAAGTGTGAGTCCAACTACCATGAATTTTAAAATGTCTGAAAAGCATGCATTTTGGGTGTTTGAACTTCTTAGAATATATCGATGCCTTTCGGCAACTTCTTCAGCAAAGAATAAAATAGTGTCAAGATGATGTATAAAAAGAATTATGTGTGCTATGACGTAAGACATTCTTATAGTCTTGGATGTCCTGGCTGGCTAATTACCACGATAGTCCACAAAAATGAGCAAATATAAGTCCAAGAATTCTGGAGAAAGAAACAGCATATCACACACACACACGTGCATACACACACACGGAAATACACACACCCACACCTACACACACACACACGCACACACACAAACACACACACACACACACACACACACACACACACACCTCTACACACACAGTACACACATCCAGACCATCGGATCACCCCCGAAAGCTGACAAGCGTACCCTCTGAACATCCAAACCGCCAATCACTCAACTACTCTTTGGTGTTTAGACCAAGAGGATAAGTGGTATGCAGTTTAGTCATCCAAAAAGCCTCCCTCATCAGTCTACGAGGATGATCCGATGGCACACAATACACCTGCTCGATCGGTATGACTCTCATGTTCGCCATAGTGTGACCCGGCAAGTTGAAGTGCCTGGTCAGGCGAGTCCCCATGTTGGTTCTGATGTCATCATCATCATCATCATCATCATCATCATCATCATCATCATCATCATCATCATCATCATCATGTCAAATCAAATAATTTTCAGATCACACAACACTGGTTGAAATCTGCTGAGATCAGAAGAGATTGCTTTGACAATGTAAAAAAACCACCTCACCATGGTGTGTATTGTCATGGCAAAAGCCGTGAGGTTGAAATTAAGTCAAACCTGCTAGTTTGTCTTTTCAAAATTACCCCCCCAAAAAACAATTTCAACAACAGTGACATGAGTTTGTGAATAATTCTAGTAGAGATTTTGCAGTATTTTGCTGGATGTATGCCAAAGAAAAGGATAGATGTCTCATCCTCGAAAAAAAATGTTTATTGATTTTTTAATAGCAGCACTGACAGTCCAAAGTGTCCAGTTATAATGCCAGGTAAAGGTAAACGGCGTGATTTTATATAGTGACTAATACCCCATGTCAGTGAGCCTCAAACTACTTTACACTTTACCTCCTAATCACTGGACCACTTATGGGGAGACACGGGTATATAAAAGGTACAAATGCCATTTTTATGGTGATTTTGACTTACAAGCATTTTTGAGTTGTTTCAACCCTCTGCAATGTAATTCCAACAGTCTCTCTATTTAAAACATGCTAGGAAACATGTAAAAATGCGAAGAAAGAACCTTACCCCTCTGAGAATTTTTGCCGGCACTATTGGAAATATATAGAAGATGGAAAAAGCAAGTTTTCCCAAGGTTTCTTTTTTCACGTTTTCTCGTAAACTACTTTTTGTGAACTAGAAATTATGCAGAAAATATTTGAAGCATTGTACAGTACAAATCTGTAATTTTCAGGGTGTGTTCTTTATGCATACAAGCAACATTTTGTCACATGGGTTTATGAAATGAGCCCCTAGGTCAGCAGTTATATATTAAACAAGTTCTAAAAATGAAAATCTTTAGCATATATAAATTAAGTAAGTATCCTTTTCAAAAGTATTTGGAATTTTCCCAAAAGGATGTGGCAAGTTTTGATATTGAAATGACAAATCTAAGGAAACCAAAATTTTAATTTTGCTGTATATAGATTCTGAGCTTTACATTTTTGAAAAAGATAGAAAATTACGTGTTATTTATATAATCAACAGATGACCTACTTTTTTCATTGAGCAAAAGTGGATTTCACTTATTTCATGTATTTCTTTGAATTACCATGCATGAAAGTTTGAAAACTCATTGCAGTAAAAAAACAAGACGGGCAAAGCCCATACGACTCACATGCTTGATCTTGACCTTTATATGACCTTGACCTTCAGGTGACCAAGGTCAAGGTCAAACAACTAAACCTACCAATGACATCATACACTAAGAAATGCTTTACACATTTTCCCTACCAAAATACATTTGACCTTGACCCAAGGTCAAGGTCATCCAAGGTCATGCAACACAAAGCTGTTAATTCAAGACATAGGAAGCACAATGGTGCTTATTGGCACTTTCTACCATGAGATATGGTCACTTGTAGTGGTTCACTACCCCATTTTGGGCACATTTCATAAGGGTCAAAGTGACCTTGACCTTGATGATATGTGAACAAATGTGTCTCATGATGAAAGTATAACATGTGCCCCACATAATTATTAAGTTTGAAACAGTTATCTTCCATAGTTCAAGGTCAAGGTCACTTCAAAATATGTATACAATCCAACTTTGAAGAGCTCCTGTGACCTTGACCTTGAAGCAAGGTCAACCAAACTGGTATCAAAAGATAGGGATTACTTTGCCCTTTATACCACTTGTAGCTAAGGTCGCCATTCTCAATAACGTGGGAGAAAATTGGGAAAATGTGAAAAATGACTGTTTTTGAGACCACATTTATGGCTCCTGTGACCTTGACCTTGAAGGAAGGTCAAGTCACCATGTATGGTTTTAGACGCCTTGTCATCATACACCATTATGCCACATTTGGTGTTGATATACTTCATAGTGTCCGAGAAAAATCCAATGTTTAAGTTTTTTACGCCCGGACGGACGGACGGACGGACGACACGGGTGAGTACATAGACTCACTTTTGCTTCGCATGTGAGTCAAAAATTGTCTCTTTTACCCATGTCTCCCCTTAATAATTCTTCCCTAACAACATAGCAAGAACTGAAAAGAAGAGTAAAAGACAAGCAACCGACTGTTTTTTTTTTTTGTTTTTTTTTTAATCCTGGCCAGTCCTTGTACCTTTATCCGGCATAGTTTGCTGTCCGTCCTGTTGCTTGTCTTCTACTCTTCTTTTCAGTAACTGTACAACCGACCCCGGCACTTAGATATATCCAACATAGCAAGAATACATCTTAGCCTCAAGACAAAATTCTTTGATGCCACAAACAGGAATGCACCCCAAGCCAGACCTACCATGGCATCTGTTTCCTTGCGGACACTGCACACCAAGCAGACCTACCACGGCATCCTTTTCCTTGCGGACACTCAGCACACTGAGCAGACCTACCATGGCATCCGTTTCCTTGCAGACAATCTGCACTCCAAGCAGACCTACCATGGCATCCGTTTCCTTGCGGACACTGCACACCAAGCAGACCTACCATGGCATCCGTTTCCTTGCGGAAAATCTGCACACCAAGCCAGACTTACCATGGCATCCGTTTCCTTGCGGACACTGCACACCAAGCAGACCTACCATGGCATCCGTTTCCTTGCAGACACTCAGCACACTGAGCAGACCTACCATGGCATCCGTTTCCTTGTGGACACTGCACACCAA
>JAWQFJ010001146.1:25000-30057 GCA_034096865.1 Theodoxus fluviatilis
GTAAAAATAAATTGAATTGTTAATTTATTTGCGTGTTGTGCATTGTATCTGTTGATTGGATGTTATGTCCCTCTCGGAAAAAGTCCGAGTAGGAAGGGACCCGTGACAAAATGGGGGCTCGTCCGGGATCCAATCAACTGGTTTTGTAATTGTTTTTCTGTTGTATGGGTGAGATGAAATTGTCGGTACCCTGGATGAGTTGGGGTAGAGTCCGTGATGTTGGTCTGATGACTGGGGGTGGTTGTGGGGAGGTAGTTTGCTTGGCTTTCAGTGGTTGATGGCCGAGTCGGACCGGTCGGTACGAGCGTCAACTCTACGGCAGCGTTCTCGCTGTCTGAGTCCGTCGCCTACTCCCGGGATATCCTCGCCACTGCTGTCCCCGGTGTTGGAGATGGCGGAGAGGTCCCTGTTCGAGCCGTTGGGGACCCTTGTTGAATCTTATCCATCAACGCCGGTCACTACAGGACCCGCAACTACGACTACGTCCACGACCACCGTCGCCTTCTCACCTCAGCTGAGGGAAGAGGCGGTGTTGGCGTTCGGCAGCGTCTCCTCGCCCATGATGTCCAGGGCGTATACCGGAAGGGATAGGGGGGGTCCGCTTCCTTTCCGCCTGGCGTCACCGCTACTGACGTCGTACAAGTCCCCTCCACAACAGGTCACAGCCAACATAGGAGCAAAGCGAGAGCCTCCGGGCAGTGGTGATAGTCCTCCAGTGCAGGGGGAGCCCATAGCATCAGTGTTGGAAATGATGCAGCAGATGCAACGAGAGACACTGGAGCTTAGGAGGGAGGCTGAGATGAGAGACGCTCGGCACATGGAGGACATGGCGAGTATCCTGCAGGCGGCGGTAGGGCAAGGTCCGCTCTGCTCTCAAGCGGAGACCCCTGTCGACAATCAAGTTGACGTGGATAGGAGGGACAATTATCGACTCCATTTAGAAAAGTTTCAAGATGAAGAGGACATTGACCGATACTTACTACACTTCGAGAGAAACGTAGAAGCACATGGTTGGAGGAGGTCTGAATGGGGTCGGCGGCTGTCTCCACTTTTGCAGGGAAAGGCGAAGGAGGCGTGGCTCCGCATGGATCACCCTGAGAGTCTTGACTATGAGAAAATCAAGAAAGTTCTTCAAGAAGCCTTCCACAAGTCCGCCGATCAGTACCAGAGGACATTCCGGTCTATTAAGAGGGAAGGTGATGAGAATTTTAAAGAGTTCTTCATTCGTCTGAGAACTGCTCTCATCAGCTGGCTTTCTCATGAGGAGGTAGACTTAGGAGACGCAGAGGGCATCCTCGACCTCTTCCTCAAAGAACAGCTGTTGAGGGGCTTCTCATCAGAGCTCCTGCAGCATGTCCTTGAAAAAGGAAAAGCGACAGCTAAGGAAAGTGCGACTCACGCGTTTAATCACTTGGAAGCTCGTCGCATGGCCCGGTCGGCAACGTCGGTCTTCTCGCGAATCAACTCAAGAGATAGTACAGCTACGCAGACTGAGGGAGAAGAAGACAGGTCTGATCCGAGGTCGAGGATCCGGAATGTGAACAACGGGACACTCGAGTACGATGAGAAATACGCGGGTTCCGCGAGGGTGACGAATGAAAAAGGGTTCCGGGGAAGATGCTTTGTGTGCAAGGAAATCGGGCACATGGCTCGAAATTGTCCGAGAAGAAGCGCACTCAAGGCCATGCGGTCGCGGAGGGATGTCGTGTCGCCAGCATCACCGTTGGAGACGTTGTGCGAGGCCTGCGAGAGGAAGGGTTTCGACCCAGAGGCGGCACGGGTGAGGGTAAATGGCATCGAGGTCGACAGTCTCCGGGACACAGGCGCCGATGAAATATTCGTCAACCCGGATCTAGTCCGAGAGACGGACTACACGGGAGAGATCCGGGAGGCGGCCATGGGAGACCCTGAGTTCCGGAACTCGTACAGAGAAGCCATCATCGACCTAGACTCCCCGTACCTTCAGGGTCGACTCCATGCACTCGTCATCGACAAGCTGCGGCCTCCAGTGTACATCGGAAACCATGCACAATGGGAAACCGGGGAGGGGGAGGATGTCCCGGTATACCCGCGTCGCGATCTCTTGAGAGGGGTCGGCACCCGAGCTGGTGTTAGGCGCAAGCAAGGGCTGGTGCAAAGGAAGGATGGGGAGGTTGCAAAGCTGAGGAAGACTCTGGCCAAGAAGTATGAGGAGCTGAGAAGACAGGAGGGTCAGACCCAGGGCCTCAAACAGATGTTGGACATCGTCACCATGGAGAAAGCGGTGATGAAGTTCGAGAAGGTTAAGGCAGAAAAGGCTCTCGAGCGACTAGAGGCAGAGAAAGCGGAGGTTAGCACGCAGCTGGACAGCTGTCGGATACAGGTGACCAAGCTGGAGGCCAGTGCCAAGGCCACCGCCAGTGTGGATTCTGTCCGAGAACGGCTGAAAAACTTCCAGGACTTCCGGGAACAAGCAGTCAAGGCGCGTCACAAGACAACGGAAGAGGCTGGGCAGGTTGAACAGGCTCGGCAGGTCGAAGGGGCTTGGCAGATCGAAGAGACCCATGAGGCGCGAGGGATTCAGGAGTCTCAAAA
Organism: Theodoxus fluviatilis; assembly: GCA_034096865.1. NCBI lineage: Eukaryota > Metazoa > Mollusca > Gastropoda > Cycloneritida > Neritidae > Theodoxus > Theodoxus fluviatilis. The sequence continues at coordinate 27,575 of JAWQFJ010001146.1, forward strand.
GGCTCGGAGGATTCAGGAGTCGCTACGGGGCCAGGAACAGTCCTACTTTTGGTTGAAGTCTTGCTTGCTGGTGATGCTGCGTCTTGCCACAACAGCTATGTTATTAGGCCCTGCCATACCGGAAATCACAGAAGGTCCGATGGAAATCAAACGGGCTGTCAGCGCCTGCTATGTGATTTTAGTAATCTTTCTAGTCGAAGTGATGTGCAGTATCTACAAGGCTGGAAAGACTGTGGTGGCACCAGTGCGGTGCGCGAACTCAACAGTGCACAAAATCAGGCCAGCTATAACCATGACTCTATTCCCAACCATCATCACCACCGGGGCCGAGAACTATATGGTCGAAGAGACTCCTCCGACAGATGCCACAGCGGATGGTGAGGGCGATGCTGGAAAAAGGACTTGCTCAGGGGCGGGGACAGAAAAGCGGTGTGTATGGTAGGGGTCGAAGTGGTGGGACAAGTGATACTGGGTGTCCCAGTCCAGGGTGCCTTGCAGACTCGTGGTCCAGCTGACAGGTGTAACAGCTGGGAGGGGATCTGGCCGACAGGGGTGTGTGAAGGTAGTAAAATTCGTCCGTGTGTTTTTTTTTGGGTTCTATCAGATGATAGAACTTGAGGGGGGGTTTTGTCACACGGCGAATTTTGAGGAGGCGGTGAATAAGGGCCTTTAACATCCTGGCGACAAGGTAGGCGTAATATTGGAAAGTTTTGCTGCGTTAGAAAAGGGTAACCTCGTGCGAAGCAATGGGGAGAGTGAATAGAGCTCACAGGGCGCACGGACTAATGGAGGTTCTAGGAACGGAGAAGGTTTTGGTCCGTGCAAGTTGCTTGTGAGAGGCTCACGGGAGATTTGAGAGGGAGGTCGGAGAGGAGAAATCGAGACAGACAGGTGTGGAGCGCCAGAGGGTGAGGAGCTATGGTGCGGGTTTCTGGAGAACCTGAGCTTTCTACGGTTGAGAGTCAGGGGACGCTGTGTGTCCCACAGGGGAGACGGCTCGTGCCGAGAGTCTCGACCAGGATAGCGATTACCTGCTGTCGTGCAGAGTGAGAAAGCCGGAGGGCTAGGAGCTACGTTGTTGTGTCGAGGAAGGAGGTTTTTCCCAGTGAGTACAAATTTCTTTGTGAGACGGTTGTGAAGTTATATCCCTGTACCCTGTGTGGGCGAAGTCTTGGATATTTCTCTGTGTGAGACTGTTGTGAAGTTATATCCCTGTACCCTGCGTGGGCGAAGTCTTGGATATGTCTCTGTGTGAGACGGTTGTGAAGTTATATCCCTGTACCCTGTGTGGGCGAAGTCTTGGATAGGTCTCTGTGCTAGACGGTTGTGAAGTTATATCCCTGTACCCTGTGTGGGCGAAGTCTTGGATATGTCTCTGTGTGAGACGGTTGTGAAGTTATATCCCTGTACCCTGTGTGGGCGAAGTCTTGGATATGTCTCTGTGCGAGAGGGTTGTGAAGTTATATCCCTGTACCCTGTGTGGGCGAAGTCTTGGATATGTCTCTGTGTGAGACGGTTGTGAAGTTATATTCCTGTACCCTGTGTGGGCGAAGTCTTGGATATGTCTCTCTGTGAGATGGTTGTGAAGTTATATCCATGTACCCTGTGTGGGGCGAAGTCTTGGATATGGTTTTGTGTTTGGGTGTGTCGGTATGACAAATGATTTGTATTTTTGTTGATGTTTTGATTGTGGGTCGGTGTGGCCACGGGTTAAAAGAATTTTTGGTCAATTTGGTTGAAGTTGTGATTTAGAATTGTATATTGAAAATATGGACAAGACAAGTGGAATTCTGGTTTAGTTTAGTATTGTTTTGTGGGATTGGATTGTCTTGATGATCAGTGATTGGGTGCTGGTGTGGCAAGGGTCATGCTAGTGATTTGGATTTTTGGTTGTTTGTTGATTTGGATAGTGGTGGTGTAGGTCATGATAGTGATAGTTAACTGTGGTGTACCCTAGGATTGTGTTAAGTTGGACATTGTTGTGATTTGAGGATTTGATTGATGGGATTGTCATGTATTGAGACTGGCTTTTGGGGAAAGTTGAGATGTTGTTGGTTGCGTGGTTTTCTTATGTGGTTTAGATTTTGAGTGAGTGTGGTTGAGTTGAGGAGGATGTTGGGTTGTTGAAGAAAAGGAATTGTTTTGGTTTTATGATATGTGTTTTTTTATGATTGAATGTGTACTTTATTGATGGGTTGTGTTAGAGTTTTGTAAAAAATAAATTGAATTGTTAATTTATTTGCGTGTTGTGCATTGTATCTGTTGATTGGATGTTATGTCCCTCTCGGAAAAAGTCCGAGTAGGAAGGGACCCGTGACAAAATGGGGGCTCGTCCGGGATCCAATCAACTGGTTTTTGTAATTGTGTTTTTCTGTTGTATGGTTGAGATGAAATTGTCGGTACCTGGATGAGTTGGGGTAGAGTCCGTGAGGTTAGTGGTCTGATGACTGGGGGTGGTTGTGGGGAGGTAGTTTGCTTGGCTT
>JAWQFJ010001146.1:30079-70079 GCA_034096865.1 Theodoxus fluviatilis
CATCCTACAGAACTCCCCATCCTACAGAACCTCCCCATCCTACAGAACCTCCCATCCTACAGAACCTCCCCATCCTACAGAACCTCCCCATCCTACAGAACCTCCCCATCCTACAGAACCTCCCCATCCTACAGAACCTCCCCATCCTACAGAACCTCCCAATCCTACAGAACCGCCCCCTCCTACAGAACCCCATCCTACAGAACCCCATCCTACAGAACCTCCCATCCTACAGAACCTCCCCATCCTACAGAACTCCCATCCTACAGAACCTACCATCCTACAGAACCTCCCCATCCTACAGAAGCTACCATCCTACAGAACCTACCATCCTACAGAACCTACCATCCTACAGAACCTCCCCATCCTACAGAACCTCCCCATCCTACAGAACCTCCCCATCCTACAGAACCCATCCTACAGAACCTCCCCATCCTACAGAACCCATCCTACAGAACCCATCCTACAGAACCCATCCTACAGAACCTCCCCATCCTACAGAACCTCCCCATCCTACAGAACCTCCCCATCCTACAGAACCCATCCTACAGAACCTCCCCATCCTACAGAACCCATCCTACAGAACCTCCCCATCCTACAGAACCCATCCTACAGAACCTCCCCATCCTACAGAACCCATCCTACAGAACCTCCCCATCCTACAGAACCCATCCTACAGAACCCATCCTACAGAACCTCCCCATCCTACAGAACCCATCCTACAGAACCTACCCATCCTACAGAACCCATCCTACAGAACCCATCCTACAGAACCTCCCCATCCTACAGAACCCATCCTACAGAACCTCCCCATCCTACAGAACCTCCCCATCCTACAGAACCCATCCTACAGAACCTATCCTACAGAACCTCCCCATCCTACAGAACCCATCCTACAGAACCTCCCCATCCTACAGAACCTCCCCATCCTACAGAACCTCCCCATCCTACAGAACCCATCCTACAGAACCTATCCTACAGAACCCATCCTACAGAACCTATCCTACAGAACCTCCCCATCCTACCCATCCTACAGAACCTCCCCATCCTACAGAACCTCCCCATCCTACAGAACCTACCCATCCTACAGAACCTCCCCATCCTACAGAACCTCCCCATCCTACAGAACCTCCCCATCCTACAGAACCTACCATCCTACAGAACCTCCCCATCCTACAGAACCTCCCCATCCTACAGAACCTACCCATCCTACAGAACCTCCCCATCCTACAGAACCTCCCATCCTACAGAACCTCCCCATCCTACAGAACCTCCCATCCTACAGAACCTCCCATCCTACAGAACCTCCCCATCCTACAGAACCTCCCATCCTACAGAACCTCCCCATCCTACAGAACCTCCCCATCCTACAGAACCTCCCCATCCTACAGAACCTCCCCATCCTACAGAACCTCCCCATCCTACAGAACCTCCCCATCCTACAGAACCTCCCATCCTACAGAACCTCCCCATCCTACAGAACCTCCAATCCTACAGAACCTCCCCATCCTACAGAACCTACAATCCTACAGAACCTCCCCATCCTACAGAACCTACCCATCCTACAGAACCTCCCCATCCTACAGAACCTCCCCATCCTACAGAACCTCCCCATCCTACAGAACCCATCCTACAGAACCCATCCTACAGAACCTCCCCATCCTACAGAACCCATCCTACAGAACCCATCCTACAGAACCTCCCCATCCTACAGAACCTCCCCATCCTACAGAACCTCCCCATCCTACAGAACCTATCCTACAGAACCTCCCCATCCTACAGAACCTCCCCATCCTACAGAACCTCCCCATCCTACAGAACCTCCCCATCCTACAGAACCTCCCACTTCCTACAGAACCTCCCATCCTACAGAACCTCCCCATCCTACAGAACCTCCCATCCTACAGAACCTCCCCATCCTACAGAACCATCCTACAGAACCTCCCCATCCTACAGAACCATCCTACAGAACCCCATCCTACAGAACCTCCCATCCTACAGAACCTCCCCATCCTACAGAACCTCCCATCCTACAGAACCTCCCCATCCTACAGAACCTCCCCATCCTACAGAACCCATCCTACAGAACCTACATCCTACAGAACCTCCCCATCCTACAGAACCTATCCTACAGAACCTCCCCATCCTACAGAACCTCCCCATCCTACAGAACCTCCCCATCCTACAGAACCTCCCCATCCTACAGAACCTCCCCATCCTACAGAACCTCCCATCCTACAGAACCTCCCCATCCTACAGAACCTCCCATACCTACTGAACTCCCATCCTACAGAACCCCCCATCCTACAGAACCTACCCATCCTACAGAACCTCCCCATCCTACAGAACCTACCCATCCTACAGAACCTATCCTACAGAACCTCCCCATCCTACAGAACCTCCCCATCCTACAGAACCTACCCATCCTACAGAACCTACCCATCCTACAGAACCTACATCCTACAGAACCTCCCCATCCTACAGAACCTCCCCATCCTACAGAACCTCCCCATCCTACAGAACCTCCCCATCCTACAGAACCTCCCCATCCTACAGAACCTCCCCATCCTACAGAACCCCCCCATCCTACAGAACCTCCCCATCCTACAGAACCTCCCCATCCTACAGAACCTCCCCATCCTACAGAACCTCCCATCCTACAGAACCTCCCCATCCTACAGAACCTCCCCATCCTACAGAACCTATCCTACAGAACCTCCCCATCCTACAGAACCTCCCCATCCTACAGAACCTCCCCATCCTACAGAACCTCCCCATCCTACAGAACCTCCCCATCCTACAGAACCTCCATCCTACAGAACCTCCCCATCCTACAGAACCTCCCCATCCTACAGAACCTCCCCATCCTACAGAACCTCCCCATCCTACAGAACCTCCCCATCCTACAGAACCTCCCCATCCTACAGAACCTCCCCATCCTACAGAACCTCCCCATCCTACAGAACCTCCCCATCCTACAGAACCTCCCATCCTACAGAACCTACAATCCTACAGAACCTACAATCCTACAGAACCTCCCCATCCTACAGAACCTCCCCATCCTACAGAACCTACCCATCCTACAGAACCTCCCCATCCTACAGAACCTCCCCATCCTACAGAACCTCCCCATCCTACAGAACCTCCCATCCTACAGAACCCATCCTACAGAACCCATCCTACAGAACCTCCCCATCCTACAGAACCTCCCCATCCTACAGAACCCATCCTACAGAACCCATCCTACAGAACCTCCCCATCCTACAGAACCTACTTATCCTACAGAACCTCCCCATCCTACAGAACCTCCCCATCCTACAGAACCTCCCCATCCTACAGAACCTCCCCATCCTACAGAACCTACTTATCCTACAGAACCTCCCCATCCTACAGAACCTACTTATCCTACAGAACCTCCCCATCCTACAGAACCTCCCCATCCTACAGAACCTCCCCATCCTACAGAACCCATCCTACAGAACCCATCCTACAGAACCTCCCCATCCTACAGAACCTCCCCATCCTACAGAACCCATCCTACAGAACCCATCCTACAGAACCTCCCCATCCTACAGAACCTCCCCATCCTACAGAACCCATCCTACAGAACCTACCCATCCTACAGAACCTATCCTACAGAACCTCCCCATCCTACAGAACCTCCCCATCCTACAGAACCCATCCTACAGAACCCATCCTACAGAACCTCCCCATCCTACAGAACCTCCCCATCCTACAGAACCCATCCTACAGAACCCATCCTACAGAACCTACCCAGCCTACAGAACCTCCCCATCCTACAGAACCTACCCATCCTACAGAACCTACCCATCCTACAGAACCTCCCCATCCTACAGAACCCATCCTACAGAACCTCCCCATCCTACAGAACCTCCCCATCCTACAGAACCTCCCCATCCTACAGAACCTCCCCATCCTACAGAACCTCCCCATCCTACAGAACCCATCCTACAGAACCCATCCTACAGACCCTCCCCATCCTACAGAACCTCCCCATCCTACAGAACCTCCCCATCCTACAGAACCTCCCCATCCTACAGAAACTACTTATCCTACAGAACCTCCCCATCCTACAGAACCTCCCCATCCTACAGAACCTCCCCATCCTACAGAACCCATCCTACAGAACCTCCCCATCCTACAGAACCTCTCCATCCTACAGAACCTCCCCATCCTACAGAACCTACCCATCCTACAGAACCTACCCATCCTACAGAACCTACAGAACCTCCCCATCCTACAGAACCTCCCCATCCTACAGAACCTCCCCATCCTACAGAACCTCCCCATCCTACAGAACCTCCCCATCCTACAGAACCTACTTATCCTACAGAACCTCCCCATCCTACAGAACCTCCCCATCCTACAGAACCCATCCTACAGAACCCATCCTACAGAACCTACCCATCCTACAGAACCTCCCCATCCTACAGAACCTCCCCATCCTACAGATCCTCCCCATCCTACAGAACCTCCCCATCCTACAGAACCTCCCCATCCTACAGAACCTCCCCATCCTACAGAACCTACCCATCCTACAGAACCTACCCATCCTACAGAACCTCCCCATCCTACAGAACCCATCCTACAGAACCCATCCTACAGAACCCATCCTACAGAACCTCCCCATCCTACAGAACCTCCCCATCCTACAGAACCCATCCTACAGAACCCATCCTACAGAACCCATCCTACAGAACCTCCCCATCCTACAGAACCTCCCCATCCTACAGAACCCATCCTACAGAACCTCCCCATCCTACAGAACCTACCCATCCTACAGAACCTCCCCATCCTACAGAACCTACCCATCCTACAGAACCTACCCATCCTACAGAACCTACCCATCCTACAGAACCTCCCCATCCTACAGAACCTACCCATCCTACAGAACCTCCCCATCCTACAGAACCTACCCATCCTACAGAACCTACCCATCCTACAGAACCTCCCCATCCTACAGAACCTACCCATCCTACAGAACCTACCCATCCTACAGAACCTACCCATCCTACAGAACCTACCCATCCTACAGAACCTCCCCATCCTACAGAACCTACCCATCCTACAGAACCTCCCCATCCTACACAACCTCCCCATCCTACAGAACCTACAGAACCTCCCCATCCTACAGAACCTACCCATCCTACAGAACCTCCCCATCCTACAGAACCTCCCCATCCTACAGAACCTCCCCATCCTACAGAACCTCCCCATCCTACAGAACCTACAGAACCTCCCCATCCTACAGAACCTACCCATCCTACAGAACCTCCCCATCCTACAGAACCTACAGAACCTCCCCATCCTACAGAACCTACCCATCCTACAGAACCTCCCCATCCTACAGAACCTACAGAACCTCCCCATCCTACAGAACCTACCCATCCTACAGAACCTACCCATCCTACAGAACCTCCCCATCCTACAGAACCTACAGAACCTCCCCATCCTACAGAACCTCCCCATCCTACAGAACCTACAGAACCTCCCCATCCTACAGAACCTCCCCATCCTACAGAACCTACAGAACCTCCCCATCCTACAGAACCTACCCATCCTACAGAACCTCCCCATCCTACAGAACCTCCCCATCCTACAGAACCTCCCCATCCTACAGAACCTACAGAACCTCCCCATCCTACAGAACCTACCCATCCTACAGAACCTCCCCATCCTACAGAACCTCCCCATCCTACAGAACCTACCCATCCTACAGAACCTCCCCATCCTACAGAACCTCCCCATCCTACAGAACCTACCCATCCTACAGAACCTCCCCATCCTACAGAACCTCCCCATCCTACAGAACCTACCCATCCTACAGAACCTACCCATCCTACAGAACCTCCCCATCCTACAGAACCTACCCATCCTACAGAACCTCCCCATCCTACAGAACCTACCCATCCTACAGAACCTACCCATCCTACAGAACCTACCCATCCTACAGAACCTACCCATCCTACAGAACCTACAGAACCTACCCATCCTACACAACCTCCCCATCCTACAGAACCTACCCATCCTACAGAACCTACCCATCCTACAGAACCTCCCCATCCTACAGAACCTCCCCATCCTACAGAACCTCCCCAGCCTACAGAACCTCCCCATCCTACAGAACCTCCCCATCCTACACAACCTCCCCATCCTACACAACCTCCCCATCCTACACAACCTCCCCATCCTACAGAACCTCCCCATCCTACAGAACCTACCCATCCTACAGAACCTCCCCATCCTACAGAACCTCCCCATCCTACAGAACCTCCCCATCCTACAGAACCTACCCATCCTACAGAACCTACCCATCCTACAGAACCTCCCCATCCTACAGAACCTCCCCATCCTACAGAACCTCCCCATCCTACAGAACCTACCCATCCTACAGAACCTACCCATCCTACAGAACCTACCCATCCTACAGAACCTCCCCATCCTACAGAACCTACCCATCCTACAGAACCTACCCATCCTACAGAACCTCCCCATCCTACAGAACCTACCCATCCTACAGAACCTACCCATCCTACAGAACCTCCCCATCCTACAGAACCTACCCAGCCTACAGAACCTCCCCATCCTACAGAACCTCCCCATCCTACAGAACCTACCCATCCTACAGAACCTACCCATCCTACACAACCTCCCCATCCTACAGAACCTCCCCATCCTACAGAACCTCCCCATCCTACACAACCTCCCCATCCTACAGAACCTCCCCATCCTACAGAACCTCCCCATCCTACAGAACCTACAGAACCTACCCATCCTACAGAACCTCCCCATCCTACAGAACCTCCCCATCCTACAGAACCTACCCATCCTACAGAACCTACCCATCCTACAGAACCTCCCCATCCTACAGAACCTACCCATCCTACAGAACCTCCCCATCCTACAGAACCTACAGAACCTACCCATCCTACAGAACCTCCCCATCCTACAGAACCTCCCCATCCTACAGAACCTACCCATCCTACAGAACCTACCCATCCTACAGAACCTCCCCATCCTACAGAACCTACCCAGCCTACAGAACCTCCCCATCCTACAGAACCTCCCCATCCTACAGAACCTCCCCATCCTACAGAACCTCCCCATCCTACAGAACCTCCCCAACCTACAGAACCTACCCATCCTACAGAACCTACCCATCCTACAGAACCTACCCATCCTACAGAACCTACCCATCCTACAGAACCTCCCCATCCTACAGAACCTACAGAACCTACCCATCCTACAGAACCTACAGAACCTACCCATCCTACAGAACCTCCCCATCCTACAGAACCTCCCCATCCTACAGAACCTCCCCATCCTACAGAACCTACCCATCCTACAGAACCTACCCATCCTACAGAACCTACCCATCCTACAGAACCTACAGAACCTACCCATCCTACAGAACCTACCCATCCTACAGAACCTACCCATCCTACAGAACAGACCCATCCTACAGAACCTACCCATCCTACAGAACAGACCCATCCTACAGAACCTACCCATCCTACAGAACCTACCCATCCTACAGAACAGACCCATCCTACAGAACAGACCCATCCTACAGAACAAACCCATCCTACAGAACAGACCCATCCTACAGAACCTACCCATCCTACAGAACCTACCCAGCCTACAGAACCTACCCATCCTACAGAACCTCCCCATCCTACAGAACCTCCCCATCCTACAGAACCTCCCCATCCTACAGAACCTCCCCAGCCTACAGAACCTACCCATCCTACAGAACCTCCCCATCCTACAGAACCTCCCCATCCTACAGAACCTACCCATCCTATTATTTCCAGCTATGTCACCTTAACCACAACTGGAGTTTTTGTGGGGGGTTTTTAATCCCTAAAATGAATGGCACAAGTCCATCATGAACAGTTTCCATCCTCATCAAGAAATCCTGCCTTTAGATCCTCTGATTTGCCCACATCTGATCAATCTGATGGTCGAGATGGCCTGAATTGAAAATTTTTACTCGAGTCATCTCGCTATCGTGACTATGCCTTGATGAAACCTGGGGGTTCCAAGCATAACGTTATTCTCTGACAAGTGTCCAATGTTCAGATTTCAGACCAGTGTTGTCCAGTCTTCCTTCAGAGCCATCCCAACTGCCAACAGCTGTCAGGAGTGACACACATCTGCAGCTACTCAATGCTCCTCTAATCAACTCAGCCTCTAATCAGCTCTAGTCAGCTCTACCTCTAGTCAGCTCTACCTCTAGTCAGCTCTAGTCAGCTCAGCCTCTAATCAGCTCTACCTCTAATCAGCTCTACCTCTAGTCAGCTCTAGTCAGCTCAGCCTCTAATCAGCTCTACCTCTAATCAGCTCTACCTCTAATCAGCTCTACCTCTAATCAGCTCTAATCAGCTCTACCTCTAATCAGCTCTAATCAGCTCTACCTCTAATCAGCTCTAATCAGCTCTACCTCTAATCAGCTCTAATCAGCTCTAATCAGCTCTACCTCTAATCAGCTCTACCTCTAATCAGCTCTACCTCTAATCAGCTCTACCTCTAATCAGCTCTAATCAGCTCTACCTCTAATCAGCTCTAATCAGCTCTACCTCTAATCAGCTCTAATCAGCTCTACCTCTAATCAGCTCTAATCAGCTCTACCTCTAATCAGCTCTAATCAGCTCTACCTCTAATCAGCTCTAATCAGCTCAGCCTCCAATCAGCTCTACCTCTAATCAGCTCTAATCAGCTCTACCTCTAGTCTGCTCTACCTCTAGTCAGCTCTACCTCTAATCAGCTCAACCTCTAATCAGCTCTAATCAGCTCTACCTCTAATCAGCTCTAATCAGCTCTACCTCTAATCAGCTCTAATCAGCTCTACCTCTAATCAGCTCTAATCAGCTCTACCTCTAATCAGCTCTAATCAGCTCTACCTCTAATCAGCTCTAATCAGCTCTACCTCTAATCAGCTCTACCTCTAATCAGCTCTAATCAGCTCTACCTCTAATCAGCTCTACCTCTAATCAGCTCTACCTCTAATCAGCTCTACCTCTAATCAGCTCTACCTCTAATCAGCTCTACCTCTAATCAGCTCTACCTCTAATCAGCTCTACCTCTAATCAGCTCTACCTCTAATCAGCTCTACCTCTAATCAGCTCTAATCAGCTCTACCTCTAATCAGCTCTACCTCTAATCAGCTCTAGTCAGCTCTACCTCTAATCAGCTCTAGTCAGCTCTACCTCTAATCAGCTCTACCTCTAATCAGCTCTACCTCTAATCAGCTCTACCTCTAATCAGCTCTAATCAGCTCTACCTCTAATCAGCTCTACCTCTAATCAGCTCTAGTCAGCTCTACCTCTAATCAGCTCAACCTCTAATCAGCTCTACCTCTAATCAGCTCTAATCAGCTCTACCTCTAATCAGCTCTAGTCAGCTCTACCTCTAATCAGCTCTACCTCTAATCAGCTCTACCTCTAATCAGCTCTAGTCAGCTCTACCTCTAATCAGCTCTACCTCTAATCAGCTCTACCTCTAATCAGCTCTACCTCTAATCAGCTCTAATCAGCTCTACCTCTAATCAGCTCTACCTCTAATCAGCTCTACCTCTAATCAGCTCTACCTCTAATCAGCTCTAATCAGCTCTACCTCTAATCAGCTCTACCTCTAATCAGCTCTAGTCAGCTCTACCTCTAATCAGCTCAACCTCTAATCAGCTCTACCTCTAATCAGCTCAACCTCTAATCAGCTCTACCTCTAATCAGCTCTACCTCTAATCAGCTCTACCTCTAATCAGCTCTACCTCTAGTCAGCTCTACCTTTAATCAGCTCTAATCAGCTCTACCTTTAATCAGCTCTACCTCTAATCAGCTCTACCTCTAATCAGCTCTACCTCTAATCAGCTCTAGTCAGCTCTACCTCTAATCAGCTCTAATCAGCTCTACCTCTAATCAGCTCTAATCAGCTCTACCTCTAATCAGCTCTAATCAGCTCTACCTCTAATCAGCTCTAATCAGCTCTACCTTTAATCAGCTCTACCTCTAATCAGCTCTACCTCTAATCAGCTCTACCTCTAATCAGCTCTACCTCTAATCAGCTCTACCTCTAATCAGCTCTACCTCTAATCAGCTCTACCTCTAATCAGCTCTAATCAGCTCTACCTCTAATCAGCTCTAATCAGCTCTACCTCTAATCAGCTCTAATCAGCTCTACCTCTAATCAGCTCTAATCAGCTCTACCTCTAATCAGCTCTAATCAGCTCTACCTTTAATCAGCTCAGCCTCTAATCAGCTCTACCTCTAATCAGCTCTACCTCTAATCAGCTCTACCTCTAATCAGCTCTACCTCTAATCAGCTCTAATCAGCTCTAATCAGCTCTACCTCTAATCAGCTCTACCTCTAATCAGCTCTACCTCTAATCAGCTCTACCTCTAATCAGCTCTACCTCTAATCAGCTCTACCTCTAATCAGCTCTAATCAGCTCTACCTCTAATCAGCTCTACCTCTAATCAGCTCTACCTCTAATCAGCTCTACCTCTAATCAGCTCTACCTCTAATCAGCTCTACCTCTAATCAGCTCTACCTCTAATCAGCTCTAATCAGCTCTACCTCTAATCAGCTCTACCTCTAATCAGCTCTACCTCTAATCAGCTCTACCTCTAATCAGCTCTACCTCTAATCAGCTCTAATCAGCTCTACCTCTAATCAGCTCTAATCAGCTCTACCTCTAATCAGCTCTACCTCTAATCAGCTCTACCTCTAATCAGCTCTACCTCTAATCAGCTCTACCTCTAATCAGCTCTACCTCTAATCAGCTCAACCTCTAATCAGCTCTACCTCTAATCAGCTCTACCTCTAATCAGCTCTACCTCTAATCAGCTCTAATCAGCTCTACCTCTAATCAGCTCTACCTCTAATCAGCTCTAATCAGCTCTACCTCTAATCAGCTCTACCTCTAATCAGCTCTACCTCTAATCAGCTCTACCTCTAATCAGCTCTACCTCTAATCAGCTCTACCTCTAATCAGCTCTAATCAGCTCTAATCAGCTCTACCTCTAATCAGCTCTACCTCTAATCAGCTCTAATCAGCTCTACCTCTAATCAGCTCTACCTCTAATCAGCTCTACCTCTAATCAGCTCTAATCAGCTCTACCTCTAATCAGCTCTACCTCTAATCAGCTCTACCTCTAGTCAGCTCTACCTCTAATCAGCTCTACCTCTAATCAGCTCTACCTCTAATCAGCTCTACCTCTAATCAGCTCTACCTCTAATCAGCTCTAATCAGCTCTACCTCTAATCAGCTCTAATCAGCTCTACCTCTAATCAGCTCTACCTCTAATCAGCTCTAATCAGCTCTACCTCTAGTCAGCTCTACCTCTAATCAGCTCTAATCAGCTCTACCTCTAATCAGCTCAACCTCTAATCAGCTCTAATCAGCTCTACCTCTAATCAGCTCTAATCAGCTCTACCTCTAATCAGCTCTAATCAGCTCTACCTCTAGTCAGCTCTACCTCTAATCAGCTCTAATCAGCTCTACCTCTAGTCAGCTCAGCCTCCAATCAGCTCAACCTCTAATCAGCTCTACCTCTAATCAGCTCTACCTCTAATCAGCTCTAATCAGCTCTACCTCTAGTCAGCTCTACCTCTAATCAGCTCTAATCAGCTCTACCTCTAGTCAGCTCTACCTCTAATCAGCTCTAATCAGCTCTACCTCTAATCAGCTCTAGTCAGCTCAGCCTCCAATCAGCTCTACCTCTAATCAGCTCTACCTCTAATCAGCTCTAATCAGCTCTACCTCTAGTCAGCTCTAATCAGCTCTACCTCTAATCAGCTCTAATCAGCTCTACCTCTAATCAGCTCTACCTCTAATCAGCCTCTAATCAGCTCAACCTCTAATCAGCTCAACCTCTAATCAGCTCTACCTCTAATCAGCTCTACCTCTAATCAGCCTCTAATCAGCTCAACCTCTAATCAGCTCAACCTCTAATCAGCTCAACCTCTAATCAGCTCTACCTCTAATCAGCTCTACCTCTAATCAGCTCTAATCAGCTCTTCCTCTAATCAGCTCTACCTCTAATCAGCTCTAATCAGCTCTTCCTCTAATCAGCTCTACCTCTAATCAGCTCTAATCAGCTCTTCCTCTAATCAGCTCTACCTCTAGTCAGCTCCAATCAGCTCAGCCTCTAATCAGCTCTACCTCTAATCAGCTCTACCTCTAATCAGCTCTAATCAGCTCAACCTCCAATCAGCTCAGCCTCCAATCAGCTCAGCCTCTAGTCAGCTCAAACTCTAGTCAGCTCCAATCAGCTCAGCCTCCAATCAGCTCAGCCACTAATCAGCTCTACCTCTAGTCAGCTCTAATCAGCTCAACCTCTAGTCAGCTCAGCCTCTAATCAGCTCTAATCAGCTCAACCTCTAGTCAGCTCAGCCTCTAATCAGCTCTAATCAGCTCAACCTCTAGTCAGCTCAGCCTCTAATCAGCTCTAATCAGCTCAGCCTCTAATCAGCTCTAATCAGCTCTAATCAGCTCAACCTCTAATCAGCTCTAATCAGCTCAACCTCTAGTCAGCTCTAATCAGCTCTAATCAGCTCAACCTCTTAATCAGCTCTAATCAGCTCTAATCAGCTCAACCTCTTAATCAGCTCTAATCAGCTCAACCTCTAGTCAGCTCTAATCAGCTCTAATCAGCTCAACCTCTAGTCAGCTCAGCCTCTAATCAGCTCTAGTCAGCTCAGCCTCTAATCAGCTCAACCTCTAATCAGCTCAACCTCTAATCAGCTCTAATCAGCTCTAATCAGCTCAGCCTCTAATCAGCTCTAATCAGCTCAGCCTCTAATCTGCTCTAATCAGCTCAGCCTCTAATCAGCTCTAATCAGCTCTAATCAGCTCAGCCTCTAATCAGCTCTAATCAGCTCAACCTCTAATCAGCTCTAATCAGCTCAGCCTCTAATCAGCTCTAATCAGCTCTAATCAGCTCTAATCAGCTCAGCCTCTAATCAGCTCTAATCAGCTCTAATCAGCTCAGCCTCTAATCAGCTCTAATCAGCTCAACCTCTAATCAGCTCTAATCAGCTCTAATCAGCTCAGCCTCTAATCAGCTCTAATCAGCTCAGCCTCTAATCAGCTCTAATCAGCTCAGCCTCTAATCAGCTCAGCCTCTAATCAGCTCTACCTCTAGTCAGCTCTAATCAGCTCAACCTCTAATCAGCTCAGCCTCTAGTCAGCTCAAACTCTAGTCAGCTCCAATCAGCTCAGCCTCTAATCAGCTCTACCTCTAATCAGCTCTAATCAGCTCAGCCTCCAATCAGCTCAGCCTCTAGTCAGCTCAGCCTCAAGTCAGCTCAAACTCTAGTCAGCTCCAATCAGCTCAGCCTCTAATCAGCTCTACCTCTAATCAGCTCCAATCAGCTCAGCCTCTAATCAGCTCAAACTCTAGTCAGCTCCAATCAGCTCAGCCTCCAATCAGCTCAGCCTCTAATCAGCTCTAATCAGCTCTACCTCTAATCAGCTCTACCTCTAATCAGCTCCAATCAGCTCAGCCTCCAATCAGCTCAGCCTCTAATCAGCTCTAATCAGCTCAGCCTCTAATCAGCTCTACCTCTAATCAGCTCCAATCAGCTCAGCCTCTAATCAGCTCTACCTCTAATCAGCTCTACCTCTAATCAGCTCTACCTCTAATCAGCTCTACCTCTAATCAGCTCTACCTCTAATCAGCTCTAATCAGCTCAGCCTCCAATCAGCTCAGCCTCTAGTCAGCTCAAACTCTAGTCAGCTCCAATCAGCTCAGCCTCCAATCAGCTCAGCCTCTAATCAGCTCTACCTCTAGTCAGCTCTAATCAGCTCAGCCTTTAATCAGCTCTAATCAGCTCAGCCTTTAATCAGCTCTAATCAGCTCAACCTCTAGTCAGCTCAGCCTCTAATCAGCTCTAATCAGCTCAACCTCTAGTCAGCTCAGCCTCTAATCAACTCTAATCAGCTCAGCCTCTAATCAGCTCAGCCTCTAATCAGCTCTAATCAGCTCTAATCAGCTCAACCTCTTAATCAGCTCTAATCAGCTCAACCTCTAGTCAGCTTTAATCAGCTCTAAT
The DNA here is from genome assembly GCA_034096865.1 of Theodoxus fluviatilis. Classification (NCBI taxonomy): domain Eukaryota; kingdom Metazoa; phylum Mollusca; class Gastropoda; order Cycloneritida; family Neritidae; genus Theodoxus; species Theodoxus fluviatilis. The sequence goes on from JAWQFJ010001146.1 coordinate 44,156, forward strand.
CAGCTCAGCCTCTAATCAGCTCTAATCAGCTCAACCTCTTAATCAGCTCTAATCAGCTCTAATCAGCTCAACCTCTTAATCAGCTCTAATCAGCTCAACCTCTAGTCAGCTCAGCCTCTAATCAGCTCTAGTCAGCTCAGCCTCTAATTAGCTCAACCTCTAATCAGCTCTAATCAGCTCAGCCTCTAATCAGCTCTAATCAACTCAGCCTCTAATTAGCTCTAATCAGCTCAGCCTCTAATCAGCTCTAATCAGCTCAACCTCTAATCAGCTCAGCCTCTAATCAGCTCTACCTCTAATCAGCTCTACCTCTAATCAGCTCTACCTCTAATCAGCTCTACCTCTAATCAGCTCTACCTCTAATCAGCTCAACCTCTAATCAGCTGTACCTCTAATCAGCTCTAATCAGCTCTAATCAGCTCTACCTCTAATCAGCTCAGCCTCTAATCAGCTCTACCTCTAATCAGCTCAGCCTCTAATCAGCTCAGCCTCTAATCAGCTCAACCTCTAATCAGCTCTAATCAGCTCACCTCTAATCAGCTCAACCTCTAATCACCTTAACCTCTAATCAGCTCTACCTCTAATCAGCTCAACCTCTAATCAGCTCTACCTCTAATCAGCGGCACAGTGTTAAGGGTTTGCCCTTGCATAAATGTAGCAGAGCTTTTAAAATTACAATAATAGGACTCCCATATTGTAGCCTTAATTTTTTTCTTCTTTTTTGAGAATAGTAGATTTAGATAATGTCACTGCGCAAATTTTTTATTAGATCATGCAGCATATCACTGACTTCAACAATTCGGTGCTGATGGACTTGTATAATCAGAACACACATCCAAAGTTTTCGTAGAGGAATGGAACAAGGTAAACACAAACTGCAAACATTTAAACACACAACACTCTGTTGCACAAGCTAAAGTGAGTGCCAGGTAGAAAAAGTCTTGAGTTTGCATGCAGGATTGAACCAGCAACTTCTCCGACGCACCAGAAGTCTCAATACATGCAGAGATGCAGAAGAAACCTACCATGTACTTCTTGTCATAGTGTCGAATGCCAGCCAGGTGTGACACGAGCTGCCGCGTGGTGACGGTCACCTGTGGAGGACAGAGATTCATGTTCTCCAGTCTGTGGTGCTTACACTGATGTGCGCTCAGTGAGTGTGCTTTGGAACACAGCAATGAACTTTCATGTCACTCTTTCTCAGAGACATCGATGGCACTGGTGCTCATGACGGCCTTGTAGTTGATGTCGTACTGCTTGTGTAGGTAGCGCAGTTCATCGGGTCGGAGGAAGTACTGGAAGGTCACGGTAAGGCTGAGCTGAAGGAAGACAATGTTTGAAAAAAATAAGATGACATTCAACTGAGAAACTCAGAAAGTGTCACTGAGGAGAAATTTGATGAGGAAAATATAATTGTGGTTCAGGTAACATGGGCAAAAAAGGGGTCCATAGGTCTGTCTGAAAATAACCCCCCACCCCCACCCCCACCTTTTTTTTAAAGAAGAGGCTTGATTGAACATAAATCAAACTTTCTTTCACTGAAAATGCTTTTTAAAACTGAAATTGTGGATTCCCTGAGTGCTCATGGGGCAGCGAAGATGGGACAGCACAGGGTTTGTTGTTTACCATTGATTTATTTTCTTGTCTTGTCTTGCATGATCAAAACAAAGTTTAGGGTCAGCAGAAAGAACAGTCAGACTGGCTCCCGTTGTTTCTGTAGTCATACCAAACAGGTAAGTATCAGACATGGGACAAGGGAATTATGAAAAATACTGAAACTGAAGGCGCGAAGCGCCGAACCAATGGCGCAAAGCGCCAAGCAAGCTAGGGGGGTCCGGGGGCATGCCCCCCCGGAATTTTTTAAAAATACGGGAAGCCAAATGGTGCAATCTGATGCAATCTGAGCAGGAAAATTTACTTTCTAGGCTGTTCACTGAAACAGCTACAGTACAAAAAAGAAAGTACATTTTTTTAAGTACTCACCCAAAATCACATGTCTGTTTTAGATTGATCTCTGCCATCAATAGTTGTGTGTTGGGTGTGCAAATACAAAAAAATTGTACATAGAAAAGTCTGTTCATTTTGTGACTGTTTATTCTTCATTTCATTGATACTCTGGGAAGTTTGCTGAAGAAATCCCTCAGGTCACCACTGGAAATCCTTCGGATGAGACCTTAATAAACCGAGGTCTAGTGTGTGATACACATTCACAACATCAAAATCACGCACTATAAAGATCCTGACGCTCATGTCCTCGACGGGTGGGTGTCGGCCACAGTAAAAACACCCAGCACGCACAATTTCTCCTTTGTGGAAAACAGTGTGCCAGCGCCCTTGGCAGCAGGAGACTGGTCTCATTGACTTGAGACACTACACACTGAGAGACAGCCTCAACATCGGCTAAAGCGCCTTGAGCATGCTGCCAGCATGGATACGTGCGCTATACAAGTAGACATCATCATCATCATCAAACCTGCCTTTTCTTTGCTGGGGCCGGCACCACATTAGCTTCACTCACGGGCACAGATGACGATCTTTTGTTGATGGGGGTCTGCACCACCTTTATGGCGGAAGAAGAGGCCACCTTGGGAATACAAAACCCCGGAGACACATCATTAGCAGTGACTGGAGGTACAGTTTCCCGTCTCGAAGCACTGACCACAGCTGATGTGGAGGGTGTGGGAGTCTGCAGCTTATTTTTAGAAGAAGAGGCTATCTTGCGGCTCCATGATTTCCGAGCAAAAGCAATGTGGGATGGTCTACGACTTCGGCCATCAACTGGAACCGTAGCATGATGAGGTACAACACGGGTTGATCTCCAGGGAGTTCCAGTGGCTGCCGAATCTTTGGGTCCACAGACGGCGTTGTTCGATGCAAATCCAATTTCAGTGCGTGTTTGTTGGTGGTGAGATGCTTTACCAACGCAGACTTTCCATTTGTCCCGTAATTGATGATTCCTTTCTCGCACCACTTGCAAATGGCTTCTCCAGGCACGTCGATTTTTGCGATGGAATCGCCGATCAACTGGGATCTCTCCTTGCCCTTGTATTTCACTACAACTCTCTCCGACAGCCATTGCACTTTCCATTTGTTTTTCACACTGTCAACCTTGTCGATGTTCGCGGACTCAACACTTTCATTTTCTGTCAACACTCGATAGGAGTAAATCGCCATTTTGACTGCTTCGACTTCACAACTGCACAAGCGCTCGGAGAATCCGAAAACGAGTATTTTCAGCTTCGGCAAAGATCGGCAATGATCATGACCAATCAAAACGAGTGCAAAGTTTGGATAAATGACGTCGCAGTACTTCGTGAAACATGACGGAACGACCCGACAACCGAACTTGCGAAGGCGTCAAAGTTCACCCTACCCCCCCCCCCCCCCCCCCCCCCAATTTTCTCTTCGGATTTGCGTCGATCTCAGAAATGACCCATTGACTTTTAAAAAATACGGAAATCAGTATAAATACGGATCAGTCCCATGTCTGAAGTATGCAGTTCCATAAAATTGCAGTTACAACCTGCATTTAAGCTTCAACCCTCCGAGAGCCACAGTCCAAATGTTTGGCCACTGGGCTCTGGCTCTGTATGTTAAACTTTCACTAAGCTTACTCTCTATTGGTTAGAGCCTATCTTTATCAACCAATGAAAGCACAGCATGCATCAGAGCCAGTCTACCATCAATGCCAGTGCATTGGGGGTGCTTACGGGGGGGGGGGGGGGGGGGGGGGGGGGGGGATGATCATGGCACCCCGAGGGTTAAGGAACAACTTTAACATTCGATGAGAGGAACGTAACGTCAGAGCAATCCAACGCCCCCTCATCAGTTAGAACCTCTGGCTGTGGAGCTTCTGGGGTCTTCTCCAGTAGCCCAAGAACAAAGTCTGCACAACACATGACATCATCCAGACAATAATCAAGTAATGATGTGACTGCTGCAATTTAATTTCAACACCTCCAGGTTTTACACAATTCACCACTTGCCACTGCAAGACCAACTGGTCTTGTCACATTTCCACTGCTTGCCTTGAGAAGATTCCCCAACTCGCATTGCAGTACGTGTATGAAATGCACAGAGATATACATGCAGACAGGAAGGACAAAGATCACTTCATTATCTTTTAACATTCAGCTGTCATAGGGAAGAGAAAAGATCATTCAATGCAAAATTACAGCGCCATTGCCAGCATTGAATATTCGAAGGCGTCCATGACAAAGATATTGCTTTCACACAATGACCTACCAGTCATAAGATCTGCAGATCAAACTGTTTTACAACTCACCCCCTGATCATCGGACCAATTGACCAATCCTTTGCTGCCATCGCAGCTAACCTGCTGCTGTTCTTACCTCAAGTTTGTCCTGAGTGAAGACTGTGACATCAGAGAGAACGAGGAAATGGGCGTCGGCTCGGAACTTCTTGAACTCGTGGTCAGGTCCCACCAGATGCTTGCCGCCAGTGTAGACCTTGCCTGTGTCCACCGACCCGGTGCTTTTCTTCCGTGCAAACCCCATCTGCAACGTGAAGGCACACGACAGCATCAAACAGCTGCAGCCACTCAATGCCCCCCTCATCAGCTGGAACCCCTGGCTGCTGGACTTTCGGGGCCTGCTCCAGTAGCTCAGCCAGGGGCCTGCTCCAGTAGCTCAGCCAGGGGCCTGCTCCAGTAGTTCAGCCAGGGGCCTGCTCCAGTAGCTCAGCCAGGGGCCTGCTCCAGTAGTTCAACCAGGGGCGGCCACAAGTAGCCAGATTCGCTCAATGCCCCCTCATCAGCTGGACCCCCTGGCTGCTGGGCTTTCGGGGCCTGCTCCAGTAGCTCAGCCAGGGGTGGCCTGAAGCAGCCAAAGAAGCCACAACTACATTGCACATCACAGCTCCCTGTAAGGTATAGGGCCTCCCCATCCATGCCTCCCTGTCCTTCCCATACCACCGCTAACCTCTCCCTGTGAGGTATAGGGCCTCCCCATCCATGCCTCCCGGTCCTTCCCATACCACCCCTAACCGCTCCCTGCAAGGTATAGGGCCTCCACATCCATGCCTCCCGGTCCTTCCCATACCACCCCTAACCTCTCCCTGTAAGGTATAGGGCCTCCCCATCCATGCCTCCCTGTCCTTTCCATACCACCCCTAACCTCTCCCTGTGAGGTATAGGGCCTCCCCATCCATGCCTCCCTGTCCTTCCCATACCACCCCTAACCTCTCCCTGTGAGGTATAGGGCCTCCCCATCCATGCCTCCCTGTCCTTCCCATACCACCCCTAACCTCTCCCTGTGAGGTATAGGGCCTCCCCATCCATGCCTCCCTGTCCTTCCCATACCACCCCTATTACCTCCCTGTGAGATATAGGGCCTACATCCATGCCTCCCTGTCCTTCCCATACCACCCCTAACCTCTCCCTGTGAGGTATAGGGCCTCCCCATCCATGCCTCCCTGTCCTTCCCATACCACCCCTAACCTCTCCCTGTGAGGTATAGGGCCTCCCCATCCATGCCTCCCTGTCCTTCCCATACCACCCCTAACCTCTCCCTGTGAGGTATAGGCCTCCCCATCCATGCCTCCCTGTCCTTCCCATACCACCCCTAACCTCTCCCTGTGAGATATAGGGCCTCCCCATCCATGCCTCCCTGTCCTCCCCATACCACCCCTAATCTCTCCCTGTGAGGTATAGGGCCTCCCCACCCATGCCTCCCTGTCCTTCCCATACCACCCCTAACCGCTCCCTGCGAGGTATAGGGCCTCCCCATCCATGCCTCCCTGTCCTTCCCATACCACCGCTAACCTCTCCCTGTGAGGTATAGGGCCTCCCCATCCATGCCTCCCTGTCCTTCCCATACCACCCCTAACCTCTCCCTGTGAGGTATAGGGCCTCCCCATTCATGCCTCCCTGTCCTTCCCATGCCACCCCTAACCTCTCCCTGTGAGGTATAGGGCCTCCCCATCCATGCCTCCCTGTCCTTCCCATACCACCCCTAACCTCTCCCTGTGAGGTATAGGGCCTCCCCATCCATGCCTCCCTGTCCTTCCCATACCACCCCTAACCTCTCCCTGTAAGGTATAGGGCCTCCCCATCCATGCCTCCCTGTCCTTCCCATACCACCCCTAACCTCTCCCTGTGAGGTATAGGACGTACCCATCCATGCCTCCCTGTCCTTCCCATACCACCCCTAACCTCTCCCTGTGAGGTATAGGGCCTCCCCATCCATGCCTCCCTGTCCTTCCCATACCACCCCTAACCTCTCCCTGTGAGGTATAGGGCCTCCCCATCCATGCCTCCCTGTCCTTCCCATACCACCCCTAACCTCTCCCTGTGAGGTATAGGGCCTCCCCATCCATGCCTCCCTGTCCTTCCCATACCACCCCTAACCTCTCCCTGTGAGGTATAGGGCCTCCCCATCCATGCCTCCCTGTCCTTCCCATACCACCCCTAACCTCTCCCTGTGAGGTATAGGACGTACCCATCCATGCCTCCCTGTCCTTCCCATGCCACCCCTAACCTCTCCCTGTGAGGTATAGGGCCTCCACATCCATGCCTCCCTGTCCTTCCCATACCACCCCTAACCTCTCCCTGTGAGGTATAGGGCCTCCCCATCCATGCCTCCCTGTCCTTCCCATACCACCCCTAACCTCTCCCTGTGAGGTATAGGGCCTCCCCATCCATGCCTCCCTGTCCTTCCCATACCACCCCTAACCTCTCCCTTCCAAACTTTCCTCCCATAACTCAGGACGTAACTTCTCATGTGCAGAACAGATCAATACAGGCTCTTTTTTATTCCTTTATATATCAGACTTTTCCACAAGAGGCAGCAGACTTGTCTTCTCTTTCTGCAGACTTTTGTGTATCCAGCAACTCATTATTCCTTCGTATAGACTTCCTTTTCACTTAAGTTAAGTGTGTCTATCTCAAAATGTTTGTCTGTCATTCTTGCAAAATGTTCATGTACATATTTTGGATAGGGCACCAACTGCTTTTATCTCCTTGTAAATAGGCTACATTGTTTAGATACATTTATGATTTTTTTCTGTCTTTCTTTTAACGTATTTGAAACATATATATCTCATCCTTTGTTTTACATGCTGTCATTTTTGTGTGTATGTAACAGACAAAATGAATTCTGCATTTGCAATAATAAAGATGTATTGCATTGTTCTAAAGTTAAAGATCCTCTCAAGCGTGAAATTCCCTACAAATCTGGTGGCAGTTAACAGACAACCTCTGAAGAAATGCCAACACTGAAGTTATCAGTGTCCTTGACCCCTACTGCAACCTTGACCTTTGTGACAGACAGCAAGAGAGATGGATCACTTGTTTTACATACAGAGCCATGCCCTGCCTGGGACAGACTGGAAAAATGTAGGACCACAGGTGGGGACTGAACCCGCAACCTTTTGGTTAGCTCCCGAAATGCTCTACCAGCTGAGCTACCATACTGAGCTACTTTGTGACGGACAGCAAGAGAGGAGATGGGTCACCTCGTAGTACTCCAGGCCTTGGAAGCTCATGGGCAGCAGGATGACCAACAGGACTGCAGTGACGCCCACCACCACTCCTATGATGACTCCCACTTTCATTTCCAGGCCCAAGGCCATGGTCGCTCACTTCTTGTGTCTGAAACAGAACATCCAGACACTCACTACTCAGGCTTGGAACTTGTGTCGCAACTCCCATTGATACCATCTGGATCTTCATCTACTTTGAATTTGACAACCATTTCTCATTAGGCGGTCCGCCTGGCTGCCCACTAAACACATGTTGACAAACATAGGAACAACGTGGTTTCACACAATCAAACACAATGTGTGATTATCACATAGAGAGAAACAAACCTGGGTCTGCTAGCACTGAGAGCAAGGTCCCTAGGGTACGCTAGTCTGCAATGCATTGGCCATTTCATCCCTTCAAGTTAATAGAGACTCCCTATGGCTGAACAGCTAATTTTTATTTTGCAACCCACCCTGTCCAGTCATTCTCATATTGCTAAGGTCCCCCCCAAAACATTGTTGTGGTTATGGTAACTCAACCAACCCTTTTTTTTTCCTGTTCACCCTAAACTTTTTTGGAGGTAAATTTGATCCTTTGTTGATAGAATCTGGGCTTCTGTTTGTAGCCGAGTGGAAAGCTTTCCTATTGAGTTATGTGCTCCTGTTCGTGTTAACTGTTGCCTTGTGACATACACACACTATCTCTCTCTCTCTCTCTCTCTCTCTCTCTCTCTCTCTCTCTCTCTCTCCCTCACTCCCTCCCTCCCTCCCTCCCTCCTCTCTCTCTCTCTCTCTCTCTCTCTCTCTCTCTCTCTCTCTCTCTCTCTCTCTCTCTCTCTCTCTCTCTCTCTCTCTCTCTCTCTTTCGTACTACATTAGACTATTTTGTCTCAAGGGCTGAATGTAAGAAAGGCACTACTGCCTAATTCACTACCCTTGTAAAATAAAGTTTGTTCATTTGTTCTCTCTTCAAAATTTCAAACAGATCATGCAAGACAACTGATTGTGCTCTCAACTATGTGTATGATGAACAAGTTAGAAGCAGTGTCCATTTAATGAATTTTCCTTGTCTTGTTTTGTTCCAGTATGTATATCTGCTGTAAGTACGTTTTCACCACTGCTGAAAGTGTACAGAGATTAGTCTACCATGTGAGGTTAAGTTGTCTGTCTGTCTGTCTGTCTGTGTCTGTCTGCGTCTGCCTGTCTGTCTGTGTCTGCCTGTCTGTCTCTGTCTGCCTGTCTGTCTCTGTCTGTCTGTCTGTCTGTCTGTCTGTCTGTCTGCCTGCCTGCCTGCTTGCCTGCCTGTCTGTGTGTGTGTATGTGTGTGTGTGTGTTTGTCTACAGGTCTGTCTGTCTGTCCACACACACACACACACACACACACACACCAAATACAGTGTAACTGGCATATCCAGTACCTGCCAGACCGGTGCATACCTATTGGGGCAAACCGCCCACACCGGAAACGGTCATTTCTTGCATGCCTCACTGACGTCACATCATTTCAAGTCATTGGATGCAGACAGTTAATTATTTGTGAACTTGTCTTGCCTGCAGCCACCAATCAAAACATTTTGGGAGCAGAGTATTCCATACAAGCAGCGTTGTCGTAAAACTGATGAGCCCATCACGTACTCATGAATCCAAATTACCAGGAAATGCTCGAGTATGCAGGAGGTTACAGAGTAATTCGCGTAAAATGAGGCAGACACTTTCATACATGCATGACTGCAAACATGACTGATAACTATTCACAGGCGGAAAATTCACTGACATTCAAATGCCGACGATGATACATTAACATTTACATCATTAACAGCACAATTAATGAGTTAATTAAAAGGGGGGACGAATGTGCAGGCGCTTTGCTCGTCATTATTTATGCAGCAAGAGTACATTCAGAATAGAATAGAATAGAATTCTTCGGCTTGCTTAGGCGTCCAGGGCCTATCGCCGATTCTGATGGTTCGATCTCTGGCTGTATTTTTATTGTTCTTATGGATACTGGTCTTTTACCAGGCCTAGTCTATAGCAAATTCAAGACATCAACCTTGCTAAAACAGATGTAGAAAATTTTTCCAACTTAGTTAAGTTAAAAGTAAAAGTTTAAATAGTAAACACTAAGCGACCAAAACAAATGAAGTGAAGAGAGTCGGTGTTTACCAGACGACGAAGCACGCCTCAGATAAGTGCCCGCCCACTTGCTTCAGGAAAGTGCAACTCTCACAAAACTGTGCGCACTCCAGCAGGAACCGAGTGCTGAACCCTAGTTCTGTTCACTCGTGGCAGGGCAGGCTCCACCCGTAACCACTGACGTACCGTTTCAGATTACGAAATGCCCAAAGCGAACTTGCGAAATGCCCCCAAAGATTATAGGTTGATGCCCCTCAGAGAAAATGACGTCAGAAATGAGACTCTTTTCGCAGTTGAGAACAGAGAAAACGCCTACTGAAGCAACAAGGGAGACTACAATGTAAACATAGATAACCATGCGTGGGAAATGTTTGCAAGGGAGTGTACATACAACACAAGATTGAACATCTTGTCGGTTAATTTAAATTTAACTGGAGATAATAAAAATTAAGTTTAAACTGGGAGGATATGGGAACGGACTCTCACTTCGTAGAACTTTACTAGTTTCCAATTATCTCCCTTAGCGAAATTTCAAGATGGCAACTTACAGGGATGTGTTACGGAACGAAGAAAAGGCACTTATGAGAATACACCAAATTTTGAGTGATCAGCTAACACGTCTGAAGGTAATGTTGGCCTCCAAGTTTTGAAAATTAGTATGATGTCAATGGGTCCATGATTCTTTGATGCTGTAACTTAACGAATAATGCTGCTAAATAATCATAATAATGCTTGTAAACTTCATGCTACCGTACCGGTACATTTGTGAGACCGGTAACGTAGATTACGTTGCTAGTTACGTGCTTGGGACACAGTTTGCTACTATTGAGTAATTTCTCTCCTCACCCTTCCCATCCCACCTGCTGACCTCTAACGTCTCCAGTGGAGGCACATAATGACATAGCTGGGTTTGCGTAGCCATTGATCCGGCGGAACCATGATCACTGATTCATTGCCACAAGTCACAACGTCGTTACCATTCAGCGTGGCTGAGACTATAGTGCATATCTCTGTGTTCAGAATGCGTCGTTACCACTGATACTGTCCAGCGGCGCTACCACTGATACTGTCCAGCGGCGCTTCTGGCAGTGAACCGTGGTAGTGCTGCATCATACTGAGTGGTGGTGGTGATGTACTGTGATAGTGCTGCTGCTGCTGCTGCTACTGCTGCCGCCGAGGACTGGACTACAGTCACAACAGGGTCTGCATTTGCATGACTACTCCACGATCAGAATAATGATCCATGGTGGTGGTCGCATACGACAGACGGAGGCCTACTGTGCGAGACGTGATAATGACAACGCGAGTCACTTCTCCCAAGCACTACATGATAGTGCATCTTTCATCTCTGTCCATTCACAACAAATTATCTTGGCATCAAGTTCAGTTCAGAGCTTGGAAACGAAATAATTCGTGCTTAACCTGTAGTCAGCATGCAGTATGATTGTAGCACCAGTGCATGATTTTGTGTGTACCGGTACTTTTCTATAGAGTGAGAAAATTATGGTTTGAATGTCTATTTATCACTCCCCCATGAGTTGTTCAGTGGAAATGTTTTGTGGGCTTTTGACTTTGAGCTCCCCTTTAATGTGTGTATTAAATAAAGTGTGTGTGTGTGTGTGTGTGTGTGTGTGTGTGTGTGTGTGTGTGTGTGTGTGTGTGTGTGTGTGTGTGTGTGTGTGTGTGCATGTATGTGTGTTTACATACATGCATGTGTGTGTGGGATATTCTGCTTGATGTTCAGGGCATTTCTGTCTGTAGGTGGAAGAGCTTGCCTTGCTGAATATGGTGCCTCAGAAGGAAGGAGAAAACCAGGATGAAGAGGGGCAGGAGGCAGGGCAGCAAAATAACAGGGTAGGACTTGAACATGCACTCTGTGTGTGTGTGTGTGTGTGTGTGTGTGTGTGTGTGTGTGTATGTACATGTGTGTGTGTGTCTGTGTGTGTGTGTGTGCATGTACATGTGTGTGTGTGTCTGTGTGTGTGTGTGTGTGTGTGTGTGTGTGTGTGTGTGTGTGTGTGTGTGTGGTGTGTGTGTGTGTGTGTGTGTGTGTGTGTGTGTATGTGTGTGTGTGTCTGTGTGTGTGTGTGTGCATGTACATGTGTGTGTGTGTCTGTGTGTGTGTGTGTGTGTGTGTGTGTGTGTGTGTGTGTGTGTGTGTGTGTGTGTGTGTGTGTGTGTGTGCATGTGTGAGTGCCTGCACATGTATGAGTGCCTGGAGGTGTGTGCATGTAAGTGTGTGTATGTGTGCATGTACATGTGTGTGTGTGTGGATGTGTGTGTTTGTGTGTGTGTGTGTGTGTTTATATGCATGTGTGTGTGCCTGCATACAATGCATGTGGGTGTGGGTGTGTTTTCATGTGCATATGTGCATGCCTGCACATGTGTGTGTGTGTGTGTGTGTGTGTGTGTGTGTGTGTGTGTGTGTGTGTGTGTGTGTGTGTGTGTGTGCATGCATGTGTTTGTGCCTTCATGTGTGTATACATGTATGTGTGTGTGTGTGTGTGTGTGTGTGTGTGTGTGTGTGTGTGTGTGTATGCATGCATGTGTGTGTGTGCATGCATGTGTTTGTGCCTTCATGTGTGTGTGTGTGTGTTCAAGTATATATATGTGTGTGTGTGTATGCATGCATGTGTGTGTGAGTGTGTGTGTGCATGTGCGAGTGTGTGTGCATGCACATGCATGCATGTATGTGTGTGTGTAAACCATTCTTCATATAAAGTTTCTGTCTGCAGAATGTTGTGCAAGATTTGTGTCAGCATTTGTTTATTTTGTTTGTTTTTGGACAGGGGGAAAGGCAACATCCAGGGGAAGACTTGTCTGTGGACCTCAACTTGGAAATAAACGCTCAATCTGCGCTCTTTGCCTCATGTAAGTCTCTCAAAAAGCTGAAGAATTCTGGCCTTACATCCTTATCATTATCTTTCTTAATTTTTTTAATGGAAATTCCTTTTTGAAATTTCTCCCCCATTTGCCATTGTTCAGCTGCCAGTCCCTGGTTTTACTCCTGTGTAGGAGAAGCAATGCAGGCGAAGCACCTTGCTCAAGCATGCAACTCTGGGATGTGTGCATGTTTGCCCTCAGCCCCCACTAGACACATGCAACTGCAGATTAAATACTCTGACTGTTCCAATGACTCTTCCAATGGAAGGCAAGATGGAAAAGTGGCATCAAGACAAACTGGCAGAGTATGAACCTCTCGCCAACCAGCTGAAAAGCCAGGGAATCAAAACCACTAGAGCTCCATGCTTAATTATGAGGTGGGAGCTAGGGGCTTTGTAGGCCACACAGTTCACAACACGTGTAGGCAGCTCGGCCTCTCCAGCCGTCAATGCACAAAGGTGGCGAGGGCTACGGCAGTCAGCAGAGAAGGCATCACGCTGGATCTGGATCAGCTGGAACACCAGTGACCAGAGTCCTACTGTCCAACGGTAGTGGAGGCAGGCAGTTTCTGCCCCATGAAGCACGCAAGGCGTGCAAAGAGGTGAAGGCAACTGTCATGGTTGGTGTAGGTGGTAATTGGCTTGCGCCACCAACCGGACAGTAAAAAAAAATTATATATGGGAAATTCCTTCCTCAGTCATTAATCACATTTAAGAACAACGACGTCACAAACAGAATCTAACGTGAAACACCTTTCAATACAAAAACCTCACTCAATAAATGAAAGGAGAAATGAAAACAACACAAAACAATTATCACAAATTAAATAAACCTTTAAAAAAAGCACAGTGGGACATTAGAGTTAAAAAGTGATAGTGTCAATCACTTATTCCAATCTTCAATCAATCTTCATCTCCCTTTATACAAGATACAAGATACTTTATTGTCCTCATTGTACAAGGAAATTTGTTTTGTTGGTGGCAAAAACATAATACATACATACAAAAACAGAAACATACAAGAAGTTCAACATTAATTAACTCAATCACATCGCTCAAGTTATGGAGTCAAAACAGAAAGACACAATAAGATAGGACACATTTAGCGCTACATCATAGGCAATTCAATTTAATAGAGAACATTTTACACCCCAACAAGTAATCACAGAAGGAACAAAAGACACAAGCATGCACATCAAACAATCATCGTCACACATACCCGATCTTCAACCATAACACATGTACAAGCCCCCCCCCCCCCCCCCCCCCCCCCCCCAAATGTTCTTCATCCTGCATCACAACACAATCACAGGAAAGACCAACAAGAGACAGGCATGCACATCAACAACCACACTCACATAGCATACATACGTGATCATCAACGCATAACGCATGCACTCCCCCCCCCCCCCCCCCCCCCCCCCCCCACACACACACACACACACACACACACTCTCACATGTTAATCCTTGTTGTCACAGACATAGTTCACACCATTCATAGTCCTTCCTGTCACAGTTCACAGCACTACAAGTCCTCATATACAGTTCTGTGTGACACAGTGGATAATTGAAATGCAAACCATGTGCAGACACGCCTCAAACATGTCGAGTCAGCAAGTGCTGACGATGCACAATGCTTAAAGGCGCATCATGCCCGTCCTCAAAATAAACCAGAAGTGGATTAAAAGAAACTCAACACATGAGTCGCAATATATTTTCTCTAATTTTCCCTTAAAATTAAAAAATACTAAACTGAGTCATGACAGCAGCAGACAGGCACCTGGAGCTATAAATAACCATGTGTGGCCCTCAGGAAGTGTTCAGGGTCAAAACACTTGTTGACCGTCTGTTGCCTCACTCCCATGGGAGTTTCTTGTCACCTCGATTTATCTGGCCTCAGAGCATTTTCCCATGCAGCATCAGTGTACTGGAATGACAGCCAAGGTGCTGAGAAAATCCTCTTTCATGACTTGCTTACAAGTGGTTTTCTTATTGGGGTGGAGTCAGTCACAGGACAAGTGTATTTGGCTTGGTGTTGAAGTATTACACATGCTTTGGTACTAGGGTGTACTCAACTTGTAGTGTGGTCTTCATGCTTTGCTGACTCTCATTGTGCCTACCTGTAAATGTGCCTACCTGTAAGTTTGCCTACCTGTAAGTTTGCCTACCTGTAAGTTTGCCTACCTGTATGTATGCCTACCTGTATGTATGCCTACCTGTATGTATGCCTACCTGTATAAATGCCAATGTGTATAAATGTGTACCTACTCATAAGTAAGCATACCTGTATGTATGCCTACATGTATGTATGCCTACCTGTGTGTATTCCTACCTGTGTGGATGTCTACCTGTATGCCTACATGTATGCATGCCTAGCTTTAAGTATGCATACCTGTAGTGTAAGCATACCTAACTGTAAGTATACCAATGTGTAACTGTAAGTATTCCAGTGTGTAACTGTAAGTATACCAATGTGTAACTGTAACTATACCAATGTGTAAGTTCTATAAGTACATCAATGTGTAACTGTGAGCATTCCTTCACATTCAAACACAGATGCCCAATTTTGTGGGTTTTGTAGTCTATACAAAACAGCCCCAATTACGCACTTGATGCAATATGATTGCATGATACAAAAATAATGTTATTAGTAACCCCAAGAGACAAATTGACTCATTTCTTCTTCTCTCCTTCCAGATGGACTGAACAAGGAGGAGGAGGAGGAAGAAGAGGAGGAGGAGGAGGAGGACGAAGGGGAGGTCTACAAGGATGAACTGACTGTGTTCGTGGAACAGCTTTTCAGCAATCAGAAGTGAAACCAGCACCCCTGACTCCATCTCCTCCCTCTAAAAGGAACTGCGGCCATTTTGCCTCGTGACATTTTGTTTCCATCCACTGGAAGTGGAATGTGAACAACAAAAGCAAGCTTCATCTGCCGTCTGGTTGCATGCAATATTAATACCCAGGGAGGAGATTGTCTTGGAATGAGGGTGAGAGGTAGAGGTGTGCAGTCTGGTTGCATGCAATACCCAGGGAGGAGATTGTCTTGGAATGAGGGTGAGAGGAGCACGATGAACAGGAGGTAGAGGTGTGCACTCTGGTTGCATGCAATACCCAGGGAGTTGAGATTGTCTTGGAATGAGGGTGAGAGGAGCACGATGACCAGGAGGTAGAGGTGTGCACTCTGGTTGCATGCAATACCCAGGGAGTTGAGATTGTCTTAGAATGAGGGTGAGAGGAGCATGATGACCAGGAGATAGACGTGTGCACTCTGAGCAACAATAGGAAGGCGAAAAGTTGCAGTAGAACAAGAGAAGCACCCTTACCATTCCCACTGCATGACCTTTACCCTCACTCAAGTGCCTGACTGGAAGATGCATGTAGTCATGTGCCCTAGGGTTGACTGGGGTTCAGTGATCAGATAGTAATTGACTGTGGGGTGGGAGCCAAATATCCAGGGTGGTTTTGAATGCTCTGTTGGATCTGCATGGCCTGACCCAGGCCAGATGGCCCTCTCTGGCCGTGGGGTCATCCCTGGCTTAGCTACTGGAGCAGTCCCTGGCTGAGCTACTGGAGCAGGCCTGTGGCTGAGCTACTGGAGCAGGCCCCTGGCTGAGCTACTGGAGCAGTCCCTGGCTGAGCTACTGGAGCAGTCCCTGGCTGAGCTACTGGAGCAGTCCCTGGCTGAGCTACTGGAGCAGGCCCCTGGCTGAGCTACTGGAGCAGGCCCCCAAAGCCCAGCAGCCAGGGGGTCCAGCTGATGAGGGGGGCATCAAGCTTCTCTAGCCAATGTTACACTTGTGGTGGAGTTGACTGACAGAGAAGCAATCCAAGACATGAGGTGTTGACAACCCTTGGATTTCAGGGATTCTGCCAGCAGGAACTTTTTTGAGATGGGAATTCCCGGTGTCACCGAGAAAACTCTTTTCAAGTAGAGGACCTCTGGAGAACAGACCGAATGTACATGCATGTGTACCTTCTCAGAATTAAGTCAGTGAATGACAGAAATCATTCATATCTCTTGGTGAAACAATCCTCAGAGATCCAGGGAATGCAATAATAGATAGTTAATTCACCAAGAATTAGGGATATTTGCATGAGTTGGTCTGTTTTGTCATTATGTAGCTAGACAGGTCTGTATTCTGACCAGTTTGTGCATGGATTCACTGCCCTTGTTCCTTTAACTGTGTTGCTTGCAGGTCATAGGTAAATTTGTCGTTGCATTTCTTGGTGCTTCACTCTTTTTGGAGATGTCCGACCTCATTGCTTGTCCATATTTCTCATGCTGCAATCATGTTTTGTTTCCTTCTTTTCACTTGTTGCATGTAAGGGTGCATGCATGCACACACATATTTATACATGCACATTCAGACATGTACACACACAAAAAATAAACACACACTTGCACGCGTGCGTGCGCGCACACACACACACACACACACACATACACACACACATAGAAAACACAAACTCAGGAAGATGAAAGAAAAAAAAATAGATGCAAGAGTGCCTTGTATTGAATGTATTGGAATCTTGTTGACATAATTGAAACAAGTTTTTCGTAATGAAGGCTAAATGTTTGCATGATACAGGATAGCTAGACTTTTATGAAAACTTGAATATGTATATGGAGTTCCCAAGCATGATATTAAAAGAAATGTAATGAATGCTTGAATGGATGGATGAGGGAAACATATAAATCAAGGGTAAAAAAGCAATAAAGAAATAGATTAATAATCTGTCATCCTTCTACTTCTGTATTGTTCTGGGAATTGGCTGAACTCTCGGAGCAGGTTTCAGAAGTCCCGCCGCCAAGAATTCCAGCTGATGAAGGGACATTGGGCAGCTCTGGCCGTATGTTGTGTGATTCTTGGATGCCGCGCTGGTCTCTGAGACTTTTCTCACAAGGCAGCCCCCAACTGCAATCATACCATTGTGGTAGTTCTGTGCTCTTGCCCTAGCAAGTCTTCCTCGGGGAACCACCTCAAGGTCAGAGGAAGCAAGACAGCCATGCAAACGCTGAAGGATGTCCTGGAAGATGGTGTAAGCAGGGCACTCTCAAACCTGCAGAATTGATGCCCGCAGGTCAGCACTGACCCCAATGGCATAGAGCACCCTTGTCCAGCTGGCAAGCTTCTCCCTAGAAAGAGAGCTGTTCTCTCGAACTCCTCACAAGGTAGACCCCAACAGCATTCATACAATTGTGGTAGTTCTGCCCACTTCCTCAAGCAAGTCTGACCCGAGGTCAGGGGAAACAAGACAGCAGTGCAAGCACTTGAGGAATACTCTGGAACACAGTCCGAAAACAAACCAGTCTCAAAACAAAAGATCCAGTGACAGCAGCTAAGAACTGACCCCAATAACCGTAACCTTGTCCAGTAGACAAGCACCTCCCTTCAGAGAGTGACGCCCTTGGGAGAGAGTGATGCACTTGAGAGTGACATCCTAGAGAGAGAGTGACGTCCTAGAGAGAGTGAAGCCCTTGAGAGAGTGACATCCTAGAGAGAGTGACACCCTTGGGAGAGAGTGACGACCTTGAGAGAGAGTGACACCCTTGAGAGAGAGAGAGAGAGTGACACCCTTGAGAGAGAGAGATATGCCCTTGAGAGAGAGTGATGCACTTGAGAGAGAGAGTGATGCACTTGAGAGTGACATCCTAGAGAGAGTGACATCCTAGAGAGAGTGACGACCTTGAGAGAGTGACATTGTAGAGAGAGTGACACCCTTGGGAGAGAGTGACACCCTTGAGAGAGTGACACCCTTGAGAGAGAGATATGCCCTTGAGACAGTGACGCCCTTGAGAGAGAGAGTGACATCCTAGAGAGAGAGTGACACCCTTGGGAGAGAGTGACGCCCTTGAGAGAGAGTGACGCCCTTGAGAGAGAGCGACGCCCTTGAGAGAGAGTGATGCTCTTGAGAGAGAGTGACATCCTAGAGAGAGTGACATCCTGGAGAGAGAGAGAGTGACATCTAGAGATGACATCCTGGAGAGAGAGTGACATCTAGAGAGTGACATCCTAGAGAGAGCACCCCCCTTGAGAGAGACGCCCTTAGGAGAGAGTGACGCCCTCAAGAGAGAGCGAGTAATGCCCTTGAGAGAGTGATATCCTAGAGAGAGTGTTGCCCTTGAGAGAGTGACATCCTAGAGAGAGTGACGCCCTCGAGAGAGTGATGCTGTTGAGAGAGTGACATCCTAGAGAGAGTGTCGCCCTTGAGAGAGAGTGACTTCCTAGAGAGAGTGACATCCTAGAGAGAGTGTCGCCCTTGAGAGAGAGTGACTTCCTAGAGAGAGTGACATCCTAGAGAGAGTGACGCCCTTGAGAGAGAGTGACACCCTTGAGAGACTGACGCCCTTGAGAGAGCGACATCCTAGAGAGAGTGACGCCCTTGAGAGAGAGTGACGCCCTTGAGAGAGAGTGACGCCCTTGAGAGTGATGCCCTTGAGAGAGTGACATCCTAGAGAGAGTGACACCCTTGAGAGAGAGTGACATCTAGAGAGAGTGACGCCCTTGAGAGAGTGACATCCTAGAGAGAGTGACGCCCTTGAGAGAGAGAGTGACACCCTTGAGAGAGTGACGCCCTTGAGAGAGTGACACCCTTGAGAGAGAGTGACATCGTAGAGAGAGAGTGACGCCCTTGAGAGAGAGTGACGCCCTTGAGAGAGAGTGACGCCCTTGAGAGAGAGTGACGCCCTTGAGAGTGACATCCTAGAGAGAGAGTGACCTCCTAGAGAGAGTGACAGGGCCAAGCTGTAAAGGGATCACAGAGCCATGTCACACCAAGCAACATCATGAAGCCCCCAAGATAGTTGTACAAGCTCTAAAGCTAGCATGTCAACAACCACCACCAAAAAGGGGACTGGTAGAGAGGCCTCTTTTTTCTCAGGCCAGATTGAAACGTCATGTGTGTGTGCGCACGCATGTGTGCATGCGTGCATGCATGCATGCTTAAGAAATGTCATGAATACTGTAGATTCATCTGAACATAAATCAAATTTTTGTGTGTGCTGAAAAAGCCTTTTTACAACGTAACACCCCATATGGGGCGTTACGAACAAAACATTCCTGTATTCTCACGAATGGTCTAAGGGAGGCAACTCCAGTTTAGAATTATGTAGGGACCACATTTCCACAGTGAGTTACCTTTCTTTATGATTTCTTTTGAGGGGTGTTTGAATGAGTGAATTTTTTATGTGAACACCCTATGTTTTGCAAAAATGGCCGACAACTACTTTTCCGTGAAAATCTATCAATTTATATAGTGATTTTTCTTTTCTAGGTGCCTTTTTTATATTGCAAATGCTATCAGAATATAGGTAAATATATTGGCATTGTTTTTGCATTTCAGATTTTTTTTTTAAGGCACCATTCCAGCATTTTTCAATTCTTGCAACTTGACTGACGATTTTTTAACTTTTTTTTTTTTGCTGATTACATGCATTATTTCAGTAGATATAACTCAAATCATGCACATTGAAACATTTTGATCATGATTTGTTTGAATTAAGTGAATAAATATCTTTTATTTGATATATAGCTTTTGTCATTATTTCATGGCTTTCTATTTTTGTTAGATTTTTGAAAATGCTTGAAAAACCTACGTTGCCAGTGAGTTAAATAGTGCTCATTGGAACATGGGACAGCAAGCAGTTTATTACCTTTTCTTCTTCTTTTGTTTTAAGCTGAGAAAATGTTTTGAGTTGGCAGGGGAAAAAAGGAGGTCAGTCAGGTTACAATAAGCACAATTTCTTTAGGGGACCTTGCAGCTCCCGTGCCCCATGTGTCCCCACCCATGCAAATCTATCCACCCTTGCCCTCATGTCTGGCATTCTTTGCTCCACCTGTAGTCGCCTTGGATTGTGTCTCCAAAGCCACACGCATGCTCATTAACCCATTATGACCAGATGCTACTCGCGCGTTACATCTCCCTTTCAGACCAGATGCTACGCAGACGTCGCATTTGACAGTGGTGTACTTCTTGTTTCTAGGAAGTGTAGAAGTAAAGACCTACATTTTTTCATGAGTGCTGTCAACTTTGTGTTTTTTCCTGAAAAAAACTCAGGTTTTAGGAAGCCGTTTTCATCACACGCTGTAGGTCATAATGGGTTAAAGATGACGGTACTCCGTCTTCCTTTGCCTCCAAGGGACCACCAGGAAGAAGAAGACTGCTCATCTATACTGGGTCTGCAGAGCCACATCTGAACCCACAGACATACTGCTGTAGTTGTCCTAGCAGCCAAGAAACAGTCATCATACTTGACAAAGGAAACGACAGAGTTAGGCCTAGCAACCAAGAAACAGCCATCATACTTGACAAAGGAAACAACAGTCAATTGTTGTGTTTGTCAAATAAATTACAATTTTATTCCTTCAATATTTGACAAAGCTGGACAAGAATTTGTTCCTGTTATGTACAAGGGTCATTGCCAGGGTTCCACTCCTGAGTCATGTGACTGGAGCCAGTCTGGTAGCCATAGCAACGGTTGGCAAGGACTGGTTGCCTTTTAAACGAAGTATGTACACATAAATGGGTTGCAGCGATGAGGGCTGGAGTATGATGGACGCAATGAATATAATGTGATAAAAATAGTTTCTAGAATTACCTGTATGCAAATGACTGATGATGTCATTTGTCCTATCCCAATAACAAGGATGGACAGTATCACCTGTCAATAAAATTGGTGAAAAGTTATGTTAAAAAATTAATTAAAAAACTGACATAAAATAAGTACCTCTATTGGCATTTTTCTGCATGCATGGTGATTTAAAAAGAAGAAGAAGATGATACCAATTTCTAAATAAGTATGCCAAAAGTAAGCAATTCTCAATAACTCCATTGTTGAGTATTCTACTGATACAAAAAAAGAGTTAATGATAATCATTCATTTTTTGACACCTCATGTTGTCTTCAAGATTCAAGTGGGGAAAAAGGTCCACTTCAAAATGAAAAGAAGTTTTGTTCCGACTTCCACAAACTGCTGCATGCTTCTTTTTTTTCTTCTAAAATACAGATTGAAAGGCAAGGTTGTGACATATAACAACATTAAATTCACATCTCACTGATTGGAAAATGGGAACTTGTAGAAAGTTTGGCCTGCATGCCTGTAAAAAGGCATCTTGAAAACTTTCTGGTGATGGAAGAAGAAAAAGGAAGGAAAAAAAAAGAAAAGAGAAACATGATTCAAGATGTATCTATTTTCTAGTCACAACTCTGTGATAGGGATGCAAAGATCAACTTCTACAATTAGTTTTGTTTTGCTTAGTTTTTTGTCTGGAAAAAAATCACATTTGCCATGGAACCAGAGCATGGATGAAAGAGATGTGACCTTTGTGAGAAAATTTCAGTGACTTAATCCTTGGCAGGAAAATTAAAAGCAAGATATAATACTTGCCAAACACATATACTCTGAAGTTCTACCAGAGAGAATGGAAGTACATAAGCCACACTGAGAGGCTTTGAGTGAGAGAGAGAGAGAGAGAGAGAGAGAGAGAGAGAGAGAGAGAGAGAGAGAGAGAGAGAGATTTCAGCAATATAGGGAGACAAAAACAAGTAGGGAGACATGAAAATAAGTAAACAGGAAAGTAGATAAGCAGACAAGTAGGTGGATGGGGATATATGATGGTAGACAAGTAGATAGACAGGCAGACAAGCAGGTAGACAGACAAATAGGAAAACGGGCAGACAAGCAGGTAAACAGACAAATAGGAAGACAGACAAGTAGGTAAACAGACAAATAGGGAGACAGACAGACAAGTAGGTAGACAGACAAATAGGAAGACGGGCAGACAAGCAGGTAGACAGACAAATAGGAAGACAGACAGACAAGTAGGTAGACAGACAAATAGGAAGACAGACAGACAAGTAGGTAGACAGACAAATAGGAAGACGGGCAGACAAGTAGGTAGACAGACAAATAGGAAGACGGGCAGACAAGCAGGTAGACAGACAAATAGGAAGACAGACAGACAAGTAGGTAGACAGACAAATAGGAAGACGGGCAGACAAGTAGGTAGACAGACAAATAGGAAGACAGGTAGACAAGTAGGTAGACAGACAAGCAGGAAGACAGGCAGACAAAAGGTAAACAAGTAGATAGGCAGGCAGACAAACAGACAAGGAGACACATGTTCTGAGAAAACTCCACGACAAGTCAAACATCACAGCGAGATGAGAGAACAGATGCCAAGTTCCATGCTATAACTTTGAGATACACAACCAAGATAAATTCAGCTGTTGAGATTACAAAAACAAAACCCGACAGCTTCAGGGGTCTATACAATGACTGACAGACACAAGGTCTATGATGCTTTGGTTTCTACAAGAGAACTCTGCATTTCTCCAACACAGCGCTGACTAGGGCACAAACACAGTGAGGCCGTCTTCCAGAATCTTCCCTTCTGGATAGTCCACACCCAAAAATAATCTACATTATGTCTTTGTGACCAGCTTCAAAGCAGAACATTTTCTTGTCAGATTGCCACTTGCTCTTGTGTGCATTCAAAACAAAATGGCCATTTTCACTGATACCAGCTTAGCCAGGTATAAATCCAGCCTGCACATCTGGTATCATAGTGGCATGACAGTAGGTATGCACGTATGTATATTTACATCATAGTTTCACAATGTTGACGAGTCCCACTAGCTGCACATTGTTGACAATCAATGAAATGAAGTGTTTTTCGGGGGGGATTGAATATAATTACAGTGGAAATCTACCCATTTCATGGAATGTCTAGCTAGATGAAATTTCTTGAAAATAGACCTAGCAATGCAACAACTTAACTCCCACTGTAACCTATCCCTTGGGCTGCCAATGGATCATCTCTTCCAGCTTCATGAACGTGAAAAAAACACCTTCTCCTTGAAGAAATCTGCACTTGAAAAGAAATTTTCCTGAATGATAGATCTACACAGAATACCCAGACATACAGAGTGATGGATTTAATGAATTGCAATATGCTATCTTCAATGCGTGGTTAATGCAACTACGAAAATGTCTTTTTATCAATTCGTACTACCAATCACACCCCGTAAAATTCACGTCGTCACACACATACTCTATGTCATGAGTCTACATCGGTCTAATTTTAGCCCATTTCAAATGAAGGAATAAACATCACAATCAGGTCAACAGCATGTCATGTCGAACGAGTGCATTGGAAGCATACATGTCTATGAGCTCAGGTCTTTTCTGTCTTGTCAACTGTTGGAAGTGGCCATGAAAAATATTATTGACCGCTGTGGCTGCCAATCACAAAAAAAGTCCATACACTGTGTGTACATGCCTATGTGAACAGCATGTGTGTGCACATTCATGCACTACCACAGATCTGGGCATACAAGCACTCACATATATACAGGTGTGCGCGTGTGAACACACACACACACACACATGCATGCTTCCCTCAAACATCTTCACACCCTATGTGGAGTTGCCAGACTCTAACAGCACAACTTCATGGTATACAAAACACCTCCTAGCATTACATGTTTGACAGCCCTAGAAAATTGTGACAACTGAAACATTTGTTCATCCGAATCACATGAATAATGCAAGGTATCAAGGACAGTGAGATGAAGGCATATTCTCTAAACACTGAAAAGTTTAGATTCACTAACAATGCCACCCGTACTGACTGACTTTTTGTGGGTTTTTGGTCAAAATTCTTCAAGGCCTCTAAAGAGAATGTAGCATTTCCCACACATATCTGAAAATCTTCCTCCTCCTTGTGAAATTTCTTATCCTCCACTACTTTTACTACCACTATCACTTCTAACCCTGTAACCTTGGTGCGTCTTTTTGGCGCTACTGATGATCTGACAAGTACTTGCCAACTTCTAGAGTCTTCCACAGCTCAAAAAACTTAAAGATCATGGCCATTTGTGTGTATGTGTATGTATATGTGTGTGTGCGTGTGCATGTGTGTGTGCACATGTGTGTGTGTGTGTAAAATCTAGTTGCAGGCATGGTATAGAATCTCTGGCCACATCAACACAGAGCCATTTCTGAAGGGCCAGGCTGACTGGGGTTATCTTCATCTCAAACACACATTCCACTTTCCCATGGACTCGATGACACTCACAAGAATGAGCTCCATCTGATGAGCTACTTCCACAAGGACAAAGTCATGCAGGGGATTGATAGACAAAAACTGTTCATGACCTCTGGTGAAGAACGAATGAGGCCTGACCTCCTGGCTGACCTTTGATCTCACTCCTGCAGTGCAGCTGCTGTATTACTCTCTGTGTCACGGGCATTTATCCATTCACTACAATCCTTGTGAGGCTTGCTCTTCCAGCAGCATTTAGCACTGACCTTGTCAGAATCCATGCATATCAACATCTGCATTCATCAATATCTCTCCTTTATGCTTAATTCAACTAGTTTTTCTTGTGACTCACTGCATGTGAATGCAGATGAGTTATTTGTATTTTCTTTATTTCAGAAACCCCAGTTTGTCGGCAAAGGACCAAGGGCAAAAACGCTGAGATTCCTAACTCTGTCCGCTCTTTCATTGCTGCAAACACACACACACAGTGAAACTGGTCAGCAAATCCCAGGTCCTGAGTTATTCTGTGCCTTCACAACACCTGCCGCTTGCAGCAGCTGGAAGACACTCTACGCACAGATGACACGCAACTTTGTAGCAGTGACTGCTGTAACATTTCCCTGCCAATCCCCCCGGTTGCCCACACTCAGCGCTCTTTCTGCTGGATGTAACGTCAAGATTTGAAATCAGAACAAAACTTTGGGAATTGCGTTTTCACGCCATGACCAACCACAACAACCCTGCCACAACTGCATGAAAGCAGTTTCCGAATGCCCTTTCACAGCAGGCAGAGGAACTAAACTGCCTGGAACAAATCCATTTGACAAACCAAACCTTGGTGATATCCTACACAGAGGAGCTTGTGTTTGTGTTTCTTGCATTGTGCCTGATTTTCTGTGCAAAGTCCACACTCAGCCGTGCACAATATGCTAAGATAAGGAAAGTTAAAAGGCCTTTCAGATTGTGTACAGCAGTTGTTCACTTCCATAAATCCGTACAGTGTATATTACCTGACAAAGCCCTGATTAAAACCAATTTCTACCCCTACATAGAGCCCTACCGTACAACAGTACATGTCCATAAAAACACACAACTCCATGAAACACAGGAATCAGCCGTCTCACACTGGCACTTCATTGATACAGCACAACTCTAGACAGCATGGCCTTCATCCAACAGCACATGTGCTGCCTTCCAGTAGTACTGAGCTACTCCAGCAGCACAAAACAGCACCGACTCCAGCCCCAGCTACAGCACAGACTGCTGTGGCAAACCACAAACTGCACTGTCATGTTTGTCTAGCGGGACTGTCTTCCTCAAATGAAATGCTGCGCTTCATCCAGTCATGGTCTCTCTCTCTCTCTCCAACTCCAGTT
>JAWQFJ010001146.1:80079-82579 GCA_034096865.1 Theodoxus fluviatilis
CCACCCCGCCTGACTGACTTAGCCTGTCCGGGGAGTTTCACCTAAACCCGGACGCGTTACTTTTTGTCATGTTTGTGTCCAACATCAGTGTTGGGCCCTGGAGTTAGGGCGTAGGGACCACCCGTTGAGAGTCAAACGTGGGATGGAGTTAGAATGTAAAGCTTCACCTGTTATTGATAAAAACTACGGCTACGAAACCTACCAACAGATTCTGACCATTTTCACCCTCTATGGTACCCATTGCAATTAATGCAGTCGCCTCCCTTATCGTGGGGTTTGGAGTTAAGTTTTCTGACCGAGGCACTGGTGGTAAGCGAGTTAAGTCCCTGTGGCGCCTTCCTCCACCCTTGATGTTATTTCCATTCCACCCTTCTCCGCCCAACTTTGGTTAGTTTTCATAGCTTCTTTGCAAGACAGGCAATTAAACTGTCCATCTACATTACAGGGACTTAAGGGGAGACATGGATAAAATTGAGGATTTTTTCATTGCAATGAGTTTTCAAACTTTCATGCATGGCAATTCAAAGATATACATGAAAATAAGTGAAAACTACTTTTGCTCAATGGGGAAAAAAGTAGGTCATCTGTTATTTATTTAAATAACACGTAATTTCTACCTTTAAAAAAATGTACAGCTCAGAATCTATATACAGCAAAATTAAAATTTTGGAAAAGAAACCTTGGGAAAACTTGCATTTTCCATCTTCTATGTATTTCCAATAGTGCCACCAAAACTTATCAGAGTGGTAAGGTGTTTTTTGTGTGCATTTTTACATGTTTCCTAGCATGTTTTAAGTAGAGAGACTATTGGAACTACATTGCAGAGGGTTGAAACAACTCAAAAATGCTCATAAGTCAAAATCACCAGAAAATGACATGTTGCCTATGATGGGTGGAGAATGGTGGAACAGGAATACTGTCGAAGTGAAGAAAGATGATACAGGGACTTAAGAGTTATATACATATACACCAATGCAAAGTAATACAAATGGCAATGTCTTGACCGCCATGTCCAGAATGGCAATGAAACATCAAACCAGTCTGGAGTTTTCAAGACTGGTTTTTTGTTGTTGTGACAAAGAAAAGGCTAAAATACCATTTTCTCCATTGTGTTTTTTCCAAATGTTGTGCTGGATTGATGTCAAGTTTTTTTCTCCATGAAAGTTCCAAAGTAGTGTTCTTCAAAATATTACCACTCACTCTGTATTATTGATACGGTATGGAAATTTTAAAAAATCTGATTGTCCTCTTTATTTCTGAGAAAGACATAACTTTTGTGTAAAAACGCTGATTTCATACTAAAATTACCAATAAGTATATGAAAAATTCAGAACTTTCTTGTTATTCTTTGAAAAAGCATGATTTGAGTCCATTTTTAAGGGAAACTATATATCCGAATGTCCACAAAAATTCATTACGGTGGAAAGCTTTCCTTCAGAGGACAGGGAAACAAAGATCATAACTAATCTTAAATTATGTACAATATTTCTCTGGATGACCTTGACATTGGTAATAAAAAATTGCCATTTGTCACTTTGCATTGGTATCTATGATATATATATATATATAAGTAATCTCCTCCAATCTGCAGGAAAGAATTTGAATTTTTCACTTCATGCTGGCCTTAACAAACTTCTAGGCAACTATGGGCATAATTACAGTGTGAAAGTGAAGATGAGAGGTCAGAGATGGGGAGAACTGCAAAAATCTGTAAAGTCATCGGATATGATAAATCATTTTGGTTCAAGTGGACCAGATCACAGCCACAAAACAAGACAGAGCAAGCCAAAACTCTATTTCCCTGCTTATTCACATTGAACAAATCATGATTTATATGGACACAAAATGAATAAATGAATAGAATGTATGAATGAATAAATGAATATAATGAATGAATAAATGAATGAATGAATGAATGAATGAATAAATGAATAAATGAACAAATGAATGAATGAATGCATATATCAGCATTCACAGGCTATTTAAGACCACTGATTACATAATCACAACAGCTGTTTTGAGTAGTAACAAGTCAAGTAGCAGTTCCCCATCTATTCACACTACTGTGAATCTTGTAGGGAGATATTGTGGGTCTATCGATACCCCCACCCCTTAGGAAATTAGTGGTGATGGGGTCAAAGATTAATACACACACTTGGACCGTGTTGCTAGGATACAGGAGAGAACCTCACCGATGCACTCAAGGAGGCACACTTGTTTGGCCACCGTTCTTTGCACCAGGAAGGGGAGCCCACTACCACTGCCCGACGTGCAGGAAGTGTCAATCAGCTCCTGAAATTTACAACAGTATGCAGTGTGGCATGGAGGGTTGGCGTGCACCATCACTGCATGCATGTTCTGTCATGTGCGGATCATCAAACGTTGTACTCAAGTCAAGTGTAACAAACTTACACACACACACACGCTCACACACACACACACACACACACACACACACACACACACACTCACACACACACACTGAGAAAGATACAGAGAT
>JAWQFJ010001146.1:85079-92579 GCA_034096865.1 Theodoxus fluviatilis
AATCATTGAATATGAATGTGTGACTAAAATAATGAATGAACAAGAAGGGCAAAGCCCATACGACTCACATGCTTGACCTTGATATGATCTTGACCTTCAGGTGACATTCAAGGTCAAGGTCAAACAACTAAACCTACCAATGACATCATACACTAAGAAATGCTTTACACATTTTTCCTTCCAAAATACATGTGACCTTGACCCAAGGTCAAGGTCATCCAAGGTCATGCAACACAAAGCTGTTAATTCAAGACATAGGAAGCACAATGGTGCTTATTGGCACTTTCTACCATGAGATATAGTCACTTTTAGTGGTTCACTACCCCATTTTGGTCACATTTCATAAGGGTCAAAGTGACCTTGACCTTGATGATATGTGAACAAATGTGTCTCATGATGAAAGTATAACATGTGCCCCACATAATTATTAAGTTTGAAACAGTTATCTTCCATAGTTCAGGGTCAAGGTCACTTCAAAATATGTATACAATCCAACTTTGAAGAGCTCCTGTGACCTTGACCTTGAAGCAAGGTCAACCAAACTGGTATCAAAAGATAGGGCTTGCTTTGACCTATATACCACTTGTAGCTAAGGTCGCCATTCTCAATAACGTGGGAGAAAATTGGGAAAATGTGAAAAATGACTGTTTTTGAGACCACATTTATGGCTCCTGTGACCTTGACCTTGAAGCAAGGTCAAGTCACTATGTATGTTTTTTGAGGCCTTGTCATCATACACCATCATGCCACATTTGGTGTTGATAGACTTAATAGTCTCCGAGAAAAATCCAACGTTTAAGTTTTTTACGCCCGGACGGACGGACGCCCGGACGGACGGACGGACGGACAGACGGATGACACGGCTGAGTACATAGACTCACTTTTGCTTCGCATGTGAGTCAATAAAATGAATTAATGAACAAATGAATAAATGGATGAGTGAATGGTCTGAATGAATGAATAAAATAATGAATTAATGAATAAATGAATAAACGAATGGAGTGGACGGATGAATGAATGAACGAATGGTTTACAGCCTTCCGGCCTTTGTAGGCTATGTAAGACCATTGACCACAGAAATATCACAAAAGCTGGTTAGAGCAAAAGCAAGCTCAGCCTCTCTCCCTAGTTATTCGCCTTGTCGGAATCATGTAGGAAGATGCTGGGGGTCTATTCTTACCCCCAACCCACCGGGGGATGGAACAGACCCACAGCAATGAGTCTGAAGGGAGAGCAGGGGGGGGATAAATATGTCGGGAAAGAACTGTTTTGCAAGGAAGCACAGACATGTAAACAGATGGACAGATGGGCAGATGCACTGATGGGCAGATGCACTGACAGGCAGACAGAAGATGGGCAGACAGAAGATGGGCAGAGACAGAAGATGGGCAGAGACAGAAGATGGGCAGAGACAGAAGATGGGCAGAGACAGAAGATGGGCAGAAACAGAAGATGGGCAGAGACAAAAGATGGGCAGAGACAGAAGATGGGCAGAGACAGAAGATGGGCAGAAACAGAAGATGGGCAGACAGAAGATGGGCAGACAGAAGATGGTCAGACAGAAGATGGGCAGAGACAGAAGATGGGCAGACAGAAGATGGGCAGAGACAGAAGATGGGCAGAGACAGAAGATGGGCAAACAGAAGATGGGCACAGACAGAAGATGGGCAGACAGAAGATGGGCAGAGACAGAAGATGGGCAGACAGAAGATGGGCAGAGACAGAAGATGGGCAGACAGAAGATGGGCAGAGACAGAAGATGGGCAGAAACAGAAGATGGGCAGAGACAGAAGATGGGCAGAGACAGAAGATGGGCAGACAGAAGATGGACAGAGACAGAAGATGGGCAGAGACAGAAGATGGGCAGAGACAGAAGATGGGCAGACAGAAGATGGGCAGAGACAGAAGATGGGCAGACAGAAGATGGGCAGACAGAAGATGGGCAGACAGAAGATGGGCAGAGACAGAAGATGGGCAGAGACAGAAGATGGGCAGACAGAAGATGGGCAGAGACAGAAGATGGGCAGACAGAAGATGGGCAGACAGAAGATGGGCAGAGACAGAAGATGGGCAGAGACAGAAGATGGGCAGAGACAGAAGATGGGCAGAGACAGAAGATGGGCAGAGACAGAAGATGGGCAGACAGAAGATGGGCAGAGACAGAAGATGGGCAGACAGAAGATGGGCAGAGACAGAAGATGGGCAGACAGAAGATGGGCAGAGACAGAAGATGGGCAGAGACAGAAGATGGGCAGAGACAGAAGATGGGCAGACAGAAGATGGGCAGAGACAGAAGATGGGCAGACAGAAGATGGGCAGAGACAGAAGATGGGCAGACAGAAGATGGGCAGAGACAGAAGATGGGCAGACAGAAGATGGGCAGACAGAAGATGGGCAGACAGAAGATGGGCAGACAGAAGATGGGCAGAGACAGAAGATGGGCAGACAGAAGATGGGCAGACAGAAGATGGGCAGAGACAGAAGATGGGCAGAGACAGAAGATGGGCAGACAGAAGATGGGCAGAGACAGAAGATGGGCAGACAGAAGATGGGCAGAGACAGAAGATGGGCAGACAGAAGATGGGCAGAGACAGAAGATGGGCAGACAGAAGATGGGCAGAAACAGAA
This sequence comes from Theodoxus fluviatilis, assembly GCA_034096865.1. NCBI lineage: Eukaryota > Metazoa > Mollusca > Gastropoda > Cycloneritida > Neritidae > Theodoxus > Theodoxus fluviatilis. The sequence goes on from JAWQFJ010001146.1 coordinate 87,708, forward strand.
GATGGGCAGACAGAAGATGGGCAGAGACAGAAGATGGGCAGACAGAAGATGGGCAGAGACAGAAGATGGGCAGACAGAAGATGGACAGAGACAGAAGATGGTCAGACAGAAGATGGGCAGAGACAGAAGATGGGCAGACAGAAGATGGGCAGAAACAGAAGATGGGCAGAGACAGAAGATGGGCAGAGACAGAAGATGGGCAGACAGAAGATGGGCAGAGACAGAAGATGGGCAGACAGAAGATGGGCAGAGACAGAAGATGGGCAGACAGAAGATGGGCAGAGACAGAAGATGGGCAGACAGAAGATGGGCAGACAGAAGATGGGCAGACAGAAGATGGGCAGACAGAAGATGGGCAGAGACAGAAGATGGGCAGACAGAAGATGGGCAGACAGAAGATGGGCAGAGACAGAAGATGGGCAGAGACAGAAGATGGGCAGAGACAGAAGATGGGCAGAGACAGAAGATGGGCAGACAGAAGATGGGCAGAGACAGAAGATGGGCAGACAGAAGATGGGCAGACAGAAGATGGCAGACAGAAGATGGGCAGACAGAAGATGGGCAGAGACAGAAGATGGGCAGACAGAAGATGGGCAGAGACAGAAGATGGGCAGAGACAGAAGATGGGCAGACAGAAGATGGGCAGACAGAAGATGGGCAGACAGAAGATGGGCAGAGACAGAAGATGGGCAGAGACAGAAGATGGGCAGACAGAAGATGGGCAGAGACAGAAGATGGGCAGAGACAGAAGATGGGCAGACAGAAGATGGGCAGAGACAGAAGATGGGCAGAGACAGAAGATGGGCAGACAGAAGATGGGCAGACAGAAGATGGGCAGAGACAGAAGATGGGCAGACAGAAGATGGGCAGACAGAAGATGGGCAGAGACAGAAGATGGGCAGAGACAGAAGATGGGCAGACAGAAGATGGGCAGACAGAAGATGGGCAGAGACAGAAGATGGGCAGAGACAGAAGATGGGCAGACAGAAGATGGGCAGAGACAGAAGATGGGCAGACAGAAGATGGGCAGACAGAAGATGGGCAGACAGAAGATGGGCAGACAGAAGATGGGCAGAGACAGAAGATGGGCAGAGACAGAAGATGGGCAGACAGAAGATGGGCAGAAACAGAAGATGGGCAGACAGAAGATGGGCAGACAGAAGATGGGCAGACAGAAGATGGGCAGACAGAAGATGGGCAGACAGAAGATGGGCAGAGACAGAAGATGGGCAGAGACAGAAGATGGGCAGAGACAGAAGATGGGCAGAGACAGAAGATGGGCAGACAGAAGATGGGCAGAGACAAAAGATGGGCAGAGACAAAAGATGGGCAGAAACGGAAGATGGGCAGACAGAAGATGGGCAGAGACAGAAGATGGGCAGAGACAGAAGCAAACGAACTGAGGGACTGATGGACTGAAGCCCAGTAATGCAGACAAATGGGCAGAAACAGAAAAACATGGATAAGTAGACAGTGGGATGGACACATTCATTCATAATTCATTCTCTCTCTCTCTCTCTCTCTCTCTCTCTCTCTCTCACACACACACACACACAACACACACAAACACACACACACACACACACACACAAAGACACACACACACACAATCACACACACACACACACACATTGAGTACACACACACAGAGTGTACACGCACACACACACACACACAACCTGAGCACACACACACACACACACACAACCTGAGCACACACACACACACACTGAGTACACACACACTGAGTACACACACACTGAGTACACACACAGACAGTGAGTACACAGACACACACACTGAGTACACATACACGCACACACTGAGTACACGCACACTGAGTACACACACACTGAGTACACACACACACACACTGAGTACACACACACGCTGAGTACACACACACACACTGAGTACACACACTGAGTACACACACACACACACACACTGAGTACACACACACACAAATAAGCACACACTGAGTACACACACACACACACACTGAGTACACACACACACACACACATGCTGAGTACACACACACACACACTGAGTACACACACACACTCACTGAGTACACACACACACACACACTGAGTACACACACACACGCACACTGAGTACACACACAGACAAATACGCACACACTGAGTACACACACGCACACACACGCACACACTGAGTACACACACAGACAAATACGCACACACTGAGTACACACACGCACACACTGAGTACACACACACACACTGAGTACACACACACACACTGAGTACACACACGCACACAGTACGTACAGAGATGTGGGTCTGGCAGAAGGACAGGCCATCACAGCTGTCTGCAGGGGAACAGCTGCAGTTGAACTTCATGGTGACGTTGCTGGCCTCGTCCGTCACCGGTACGCCTGTAACATGGCAGACAGAACGAATGAATGAATGTATGAATGTATGAATGAATGAATGAATGAATGAATGAATGAATGAACAAACGAATGAATGAATGAATAAACGAACGAATGAATATATGAATTAACAATTGAATTAATGAACGAACGAACAAATGAATGAAAGAACGAATGAGTGAACGAATGAATGAATGAACGAACGAACGAATGGATGGATGAATGAGGTAGGTCCATCTTTGCAGGCTTGGCAAGATCACTGACACTTTCACTAGATCTAATACTAGTGGGAGCAAGCCAGGTCAAGAGTTCCCTAGGCAGTCGCCCCTTGCCAAGCGTGTAGGAAGACTCGGGGGGGGGGGGGGGGGGGGGGGGGGGGGGCGGGGCCTCTTCTTGCTCCCGATCCCCAGGGGACAGAAACAATGCACAAATGTGAATTCATTAAATGAGTGTCATCTACGCCTGGACGAATTGGAGCTACATCCAAAACGAGGTGAACGGGGTGTAACAACAGGAAATTATTGAACGCGCGCGCGCATGTGTGTGTGCGCGTGCGTGCGTGCGCGTTTTTCAAATGTCTCATCAGTTATCTCCACTAGGACAATTTTAAGCTACAGTCTAATTTCGGTGAGTCGGTTGTGGTTTGTCGATGCTAAGATCGTCACGCCAGCTGCTCCACACATCATTCATCTCTTTGGGGCTGCAAGGAAATATTCTCGCGTCACCTGTAAGTGTGCTGCTTTTTACACCACCCCTTCCACTTCCAGCATGGACGGAGAAAAGCTCCCGAATCGTGTGCATTTTCCATCTCACTCTTCTCACTCTCCAAGGAAATACACGTTTCCATTTGTGTGGCCTTGTCTCCTTATCAACAAAGACTTGCGGAGTTTCATTGGGTAGACGGAAATAGACTCCAGCGACTGGCCAGACAGTTGGAAGATGCGTAAACCTTGTGGAAATCTTTCCAACAAGTCTGACGTCATTTTCTCTCAGTGTCGATTTCTGATGGCACCTTCACTGGCATCTAACTCACAAACTGTTATTGATCTTATCTCAAACGTTTTTCATCATTGGAAAGAGCATTCATACAACTTGCATAATTAATCAATATCTCCAGATCAGCAACAGTACCTGCGTGCGTCTGTGCGTGCGTCTGTGCGTGCGTCTGTGCGTGCGTCTGTGCGTGCGTCTGTGCGTGCGTCTGTGCGTGCGTCTGTGTGTGCGTCTGTGCGTGCGCGCGGGTTTTTTCTGTCTTTGTCTGTCTGTCTGTCTGTCTGTCTGTCTGTCTGTCTGTCTCTCTCTCTCTCTCTCTCTCTCTCTCTCTCTCTCTCTCTCTCTCTCTCTCTCTCTCAGTGAAATGCCTGAGCATGCCCGTGCTCCTTTCAGAGCAAGAAGATGGGAATAATCTATCTTTGCTTCTCTCCGCTTTCTTCTGTGTGCATCTCACAAACAGACGGATGGAAGTGCGTGCATACAGTGCACGGCCCTGAAAGGCCCAAAGGTGGGTCATTGACGGAGGAATATTCATCGCCAGCAATGGAGGAGAAAAGAGACTATGCGTCATCTCTGCCTGAGGCGATTTCTGTTCCGTGCCAACAACGCAGTCTATGAAGTATACCCGTATTAAAGCCACCACGGGACATCCTTTCTTGGGAATTTTATTTACATACACGTCATGCAGCAAATATGTTCTTAGGTAATTCACGGATTTTTTTTCCTAATCGGCACTGACACCTAGTATTCTCACTCATTTAAAAACTACCACGGGACATACTTTTTGGATCAATCTTTCTCGGGAATTTCATGTTTTATACACGTCGTGTTGTAATGTACGGATAAATATATTTTTTAATATATTAAATCGGGTCTGTCATCTCGTATTCCAGCTCATCTAAAGTCCCTGTAGGGAAATTCCTGTCAAGTTTTCACCTTGGTAAGTTCTGAGTTGGTTGCGAGACGTAGTAAGAAAATAACTGTGGATATTCTATTTATTAAATAAACTACTTTGCATAAGAATGTTATATCTTAAAATCTTTTCTGACACCGATAAAAACCGCTGGCGCTGAGCCTCCAGGTTTTGGCATATTAAAAAATAAATTAAAAAAAGATCCGGTTCGAACCCGCAACCTCTCTCTCTCTCTCTCTCTCTCTCTCTCTCTCTCTCTCTCTCTCTCTCTCTCTCTCTCTCTCTCTCTCCCCCACCCCCCCCCCCCCCCCCCCCCCCTTGCACTCTTTCCCTTATCTTGAGCCGCCGCTCCTCTCCCGGTGGCTGGCATTGTTCTGTCAGTTTTGATCACGTCAAGCATTTCGCCATTCCGTCAACTAAACAGCCCTCGCCATTCCAACCATTGAGTATTTAGGGAGGTGCTTCCAAGTGTACGACCTTAAAAACCACTTTCTGTTCAAACCTCGATTCTGAAAATTTGATACATTCAATCAGACCTAACTTCCAGTAAGTGTGCAAAATTTCA
>JAWQFJ010001147.1:0-22984 GCA_034096865.1 Theodoxus fluviatilis
CATGGGTATGGTGCAGAGGCAACACACCGTAGCGAGCACGATGCGGACCACAACACGCCACACCGAGAAGAGAAGAAAAAAAACATAGCAGAGCGAACGACCCAACAGAGCAGGTGCGAAAACCACCGCCAAATAGAGAGATGCCCTGGAACAGTCGATCGGTACGAACCCCCCCACGCCGGCACGATGCTCGCCAGACGAAAAAAAGAGTATATCCCTAAACCCACACCCAAAGGCCGCTCGCTCCCTCCTCCAACCACTCTCTGACTCTCCCGCCCATTCTTCTCTCTCCCGCTCCCCCCCCCCCCCCCCTCTATCCCTCTCTAGGCTCCTCCATCGGCAACGCATACTCTACTCTGGCACCGCCATCCTGACCACTCACCGCCCCCCCTCTCACACACTCGAACGCTACCCCCCCTCATCACCAACCCTCCCTCTCTCTCCGCCATACCTACCGCAGTGCTGCTCTCTCACGGGCAGCACCCCATCCATGATCCTCTCTCGACATCCTCGATCTCTCTGCCTCCTATCCGCCCCTTCTCGCTCGTAACTACTCGCCCCCCACACACCGCCCTCGTCTCTCACTCAAGTCTAATCCCGTCTGATCCTCAACCTGCATGCCACCTCCCTCTCCCCATACCCCTCTCCTCCCCCCCCTCCTCCTCCTCTCCCTCCTCTCACCTCTCCTTCTCCTCTCTCCCCTCCCCTTCCCTCCTCCTCCACTTCCCTACCCTCCCCTACTCCTCCTCCCTCCTCCCTCCCTCCTCCCCTCCTCCTCCCTCCTCCCTCCTCCTCTCCTCCTCCCTCCTCCTCCTCCTCCCCCTCTCCCTCCTCCTCCCTCCTCCTCCCTCCTCCCTCCTCTCTCCCCTCCCCTCTCCCCCCCCCCTTCTCCCCTCTCCCCCCCCATCTCCCCTCCCCCCCTCTCTCTCCCTTTCTCCCCCCTCTCCCCTCCTCCCCTATCCCTCCCTCTCCCTTATCTCCCCTCTCCTCTCTTCCTTCCCCTCTCTCTCTTCCCCTTCCCCCCCCCTCTCTTCCTCTTCTTCTCCCCCTTCTCTCTCTCTCTCCTCTCCACCCCTTTGCTCTCCTTTACCCTTTCCTTCTTTCCTCCCCCCCCCCCCCCCTTTCTCTCCTTACTCCGCCTTTCTCTCTCTCCCTCTCCCCCTTTTCTCTATCTCCCTCCCCCCTCCCCTCTCCTCCCTCCCCACACCCCCCCCCCCCTCTCTCTCTCTCTCTCCTCCCTCTCCCCTCCCCTCTTCTCTCCCTATCCCCCCCCCCCCCCCCCCCCCCCCCCCACCCCCTTCTTCCCCTTCTCCTCCCCCCCCTCCCCCCCCCCCCCCCCCCCCTCCGGGAACCAAAACTGTATTTCCCACAGAGATCTCACTGTGAAGAGTTTCAGTATAGGCATGCGTTCTTAGAAAACCGGCATTTCATTGAAGATATTCTCAGCAGATGATTTGATGTCCTTTTCTACTCACTCAAACATACATTTACATTGCAAAATCACTTAGTGGTTGCGGTTTGTGTTGATCAAGATTGATTCTGCAGAACACACCAGAACAAGAAGGACAAATTCAAGACATAGGAAGCACAATGGTGCTTATTGGCACTTTCTACCATGAGATATGGTCACTTTTAGTGGTTCACTACCCCATTTTGGTCACATTTCATAAGGGTCAAAGTGACCTTGACCTTGATGATATGTGACCAAATGTGTCTCATGATGAAGGTATGAGATGTTGTGACCCCAGCAGTAATAATTGAAGTTTGAAACAGTTATCTTCCATAGTTCAGGGTCAAGGTCACTTCAAAATATGTATACAATCCAACTTTGAAGAGCTCCTGTGACCTTGACCTTGAAGCAAGGTCAACCAAACTGGTATCAAAAGATAGGGCTTACTTTGCCCTATATACCATATATAGGTCAGGTATCCAATCTCAAAAACTTCAGAGAAAATTGAGAAAATGTGAAAAATGACTGTTTTTTAGACAACATTTATGGCCCCTGCGACCTTGACCTTGAAGCAAGGACAAGTCACTATGTATGCTTTATGAGGCCTTGTCATCATACACCATCATCACTACATTTGGTATTGATAGCCTTAATAGTCTCCGAGAAAAATCCAACGTTAAAGTTTTCGGACACCCGGATGCCCGGACGCCCGGACGGACGAAACGGGTGAGTACATAGACTCACTTTTGCTTCGCATGTGAGTAAAAAAATCCTCAGAAGCCAAGACCACGGCGGGCGAAAAGGCCGTTGTTGTCGCCACAGCTGCAAAGACGGACACTGGCAACGGAGGGGAGAAACGAAAAAAGTCGGAGGTGCGGACCACGGCAGGCAACACTGCTGTCAAGGTCGCGGCAGCGTCCAAGATCGACACAGGAAACTCGAGCGAGAAGAAGAACTCTGACGTCAAAACCACTTCAGACGCTACCCCGGCCAAGGTCGTAGCAGGATCCAAGATCGACATGGGCAACACCAACGAGAAGAAGAAATCTGACGTGAAAACCACAGCGGACAAGCCAGCCAAAGTGGAGGCCGCCTCCAAGATCGACATGGGCGCAAGACCACTGCAGACGCCACACCAGTCAAGGTGGTTGCAGCCTCCAAAACTGACACAGGCAAGGCAGGCAGACTCAAGAGGGTCAAAGCTGGAGAGGAGGGGGGACAAAGGAGCGGGCAAGGATGCGGACCCAGATGCAGAGGGAGGAAGTGAGACAAAGACGAAGGCAAAGAAGACAGCGGGAAAAGAAAGCGAACCAAACGGCAAGAAAGGAGGAGAGGACGTTCCTTCCAATGCCAAGCAGCCGATCATCACACATCACGTGGTCACTGACACCCAGGCTGCACCGGGCATTCCCTCTGTTGAGTAGAGTGACACGTGGTGGCTCTGGAGCTCTAGATCAACCATAAGACAGCCAGCCATTGAGTATTACTGTGTAAAACGATGTACATTTTTATCATGAAGTAGAAAATAATTCTATGCTGATAAACAGTGTAATATCAGAGTGAGACCTACAGTTACTTGTCATTGAAAACCTGGTAGGAAACCCCCAAGGCAACTTTGCACCGTCTTCCTGGCCTCTTTAGCTCTCACATCTCCGAGTTGATCATAATGCAGATGCACCATGGCTGATACTGGATGAGCATTTTGTTTTGAATTGTTCAAACACTGTCCGACTTGTTAATCCCCAACACTGGCATTGTCCCAAAACCACGTTACTGTTTATCTAATGGCAATGAGGTGTCTAATCTTGCACTGTGGCACATCTTTGATGAAATAATTTCACTGCATGATAATGTATGTATCCGTCAGCTCACTAACAGATGTAAATATTACCTTTTTTTAATAATAGTCTTTCTTTTGTATATTTGCTTCAATCCAAACCTTTACAGTCAACTTTATCAAATACATGTATGCCAAAGCTGGAATTCATTGTTGAAAATGCAAAAGGGTGATGTGCTTTTTCTACAAACTGCTGTACTTAAGATTAAATAAATCATTTGAAATAAAATAACCATATTCATCCTTTATGAAAAAGCAAGGAATGCTTAATAATAATCATTTGAATGAACATAATATCAACATCAAAAGGAAAAAAAAATCTGAGATATTTTTCAAAGATAAATTCTTCCCCAAATTACAACATAATGCCAAAGAGAAGTATAAAAGTAATTTATTGTCATCAAATGAAGAAATGATGTGGATGAAATTAATAACAAGTGCTGAATGCATACTTCTCTAACTTCTGTTTTGCTCATGACAAACTGCTATTAAGTTGGGTCTACCTAACATACATTAAAACAAGACAATGCACAAACATACATGGCTAAAGAACAAGTATCATACATGCATGAAGAGTTTCATGGAATGCATTACATTCAATAAATTCACCATCAAAGTGATGAAACACTAATGTCCTGTCAAATAATCAGTCTACTGTCAGGCATTCACTAAGGTACATTTCTTACTTGACATCCATGCCTCTACAAGTTCACCTTTATAGTGACGCTCCAATTTAAGGAAACATTGGTGGAAGAGAAACTCAAGCAGCTCAAAGGGTGGATGAAATAGGATTTCTTTCAGCATGGAAATGAAGCAGTTCTCTCCACCCAATGGACGGCTTGATGAACGTAAAATAAACATCAGCTTTTACTTCACTCCAGTTGAGTAAATCATTATATTCAATCTGTTCATCTTAGAGCTGTCTTAGTAAAAGAAAACAGAAAAATTACAGTATCTACATTAAAAAGATTTCAGTAAAAAAATTAACGTGCAAATCTTCATGAAATTTGTGTGCAGTTAATTAAGTAGGACAATCTATCTCCTAAGACCTCTGACACAAAAATGGACGGAACACACAGTAAAACTGAATGTTTTCAATTGATGTGCAATTATGCCTTCAGAATGCATGAATTAAAACAGATTAAATATAAAAACCAAATTTGCATTTTCTGCTTGAAATACATTAAAAATATAAAGAACGTCACAAAATTCTCCAAACATTCTGCATCCACTTGTCACAACCCAGACACTGTTTTGTGGAAAAGATTATGCTTCAATGCAAGGTCCTTTTGCAATTCTTTATAATATCACAGACGTATCAGATCTTATTGTTATACTATTTCATAAGATAAGTAAATAACTACAAAGAATACATTTCTGCTCATTCTTTTTCTTTTCTTTTTTGGGGGGTTTAGTTTTGTGGCAAGCCCATTGTTTTCCTCATGATTCAATCTGACTTATTTGCACCTAAACTCCTGTGTGAAAAAGTAAACTTCTAACTCTAAGCCCATAAAATGATACGATGTATGATTTCCTTTAACAACATGGTAGTAAAAAATAACATCAAACTAATCACTGACATACACCACTACAGTTTACAAATATAAAATGTAAGGATCATGGGGAAATACCCATTATTCTACACTGACTTCCTTTCAGTCTTTTGTCCAAACGTTGATGGGTGTTGAAGTCCCTTGCTCATCTCCTTGCAGATTTCTTTGTGACATGCCACATTCCTCAGATATCATTTTCTCCCTAACAACCAACACTTCCTCTACCTCCCTCTTTTGCTCACAGTCGACAACCTCTTCCATCAGTGATGAGTAAATCTCCCTAACAACCAACACTTCCTCTACCTCCCTCTTTTGCTCACAGTCGACAACCTCTTCCATCAGTGATGAGTACATCTCCCTAACAACCAACACTTCCTCTACCTCCCTCTTTTGCTCACAGTCAACAACCTCTTCCATCAGTGATGAGTACATCTCCCTAACAACCAACACTTCCTCTACCTCCCTCTTTTGCTCACAGTCAACAACCTCTTCCATCAGTGATGAGTACATCTCCCTAACAACCAACACTTCCTCTACCTCCCTCTTTTGCTCACAGTCAACAACCTCTTCCATCGAGGGATTGAGTACATCTCACCTACCAACCAACCACTACCTCTACCTCACCTCTTTTGCTCACCAGTCAACAACAACCTCTTCCACACTCCATCAGTTGATGAGTACATCTCTCCTAACAAACCAACACTTACCTCTACCTCCCTTCTTTTGCTCACAGTCAACAACACTCTTCCATACAAGGGATGAGTACAATCTCCCTAACAACCAACACTTCCTACTACCTCCCTCTGTTTGCGCACAGTCGACAACCTTTCCATTCATTTTTCTTTTAAAGTGATGAGAAATCTCCCTAACAAACCAACCCCTTCCTCTACATTCCTCTCTTGTGCTGCACAGTAAAACAAAAAAAACAACCTCTTCCATCAGTGTATAAAGTAAATCATGCCAAAAGCAGTTTTGTGTTCTATAAAAAGGAACAGCTTCATTGAGCACCCGGTCAGTGCTAAGGGCATCCAATGAAGATCTGCTTCTGGAAAGTGCTGAAAATAAGGTGACACTGATATGGCAAGTGAGATGATGTTCTATGTATCTGGAAACTGCAAGTTAACACAATCAAGTAAACAAAGCGAAAGAGGTATCCAATTCACCTTTCTAACTTATGAACTGAAAGCAATAACTATCACAGGAAAACAGGAAGGGCCAAGAAAAAAATTCATCATGATGTTTAAAATAAACCGTATTTACAATTGAGAATGAAGAAAATATTTTGCAAGTGAGAGTTACAAATTCATGTCACGAGAGCCCAAGCATCTCCCAGTGCACTGCTAACATGCCATGAGGGAGCAACATGTCCAAGGAGAATAGTAAGGATGATGCAATACTTGCAAAGAACTGCTAAGTTCTTATTTCTACCAACAACATGACAAGACTGGTACATGAGCAGATTTACCAGGTAACACAAAAATCCTCTCTTTGAAAACCAATACAGTGTTCCTACTGTGTACATCATGTAATGATTTTTCCACACGAGCAAATTAACACATTCTACATTATGTAAAGTGCAAATTCATGTTGTGCTAATTAGGTTCAGTGACATTTTAAACAAGCTTGTGGAACATAACTGTGAGTTTTACGCCCCAAGCTGTTCATGCCAAAATACCCATATCACTTTTTTCACATATCTAGCATACCTTATTCATGTGCTAATGATATAACACATTCAACAGGGCAGATCCCCCCCCCAAAAAAAATAAATAAATAAATAAATAAAAAAAATTGAAAGACAGCTTGTGATGTTCACACCTCCAACACCCCTGAGACATTATTTCCAAAGCTACTTCCTCACAACTAAGATAGACTGCTGGCTGAAGCACATGAGTCTTTTCTGTGGGTCTGTCAGAGTTCATGAATCAAACACATAATTTGTATTCTCCTAAAGCAAACAGTCAAAACAAGTCAGTGATTTTGATAAGGCACAAGACTTCACTGCAAGGAAGAAAATGTATGCAACATTTTGGCCACAGCCTCCAAGAAGAACAGTTATTGGAAAAACTCTTGGCTGGGAAGAGAAGGCGGCAGGCACGGCAGGATGTGGGACAGGTGGACCGTGTCCAGACTAGATAGAGAATGGAGGTGGAGAGTGGAGGTGGAGAGTGGAGGTAGAGAGTGGAGGTGGAGAGTGGAGGTAGAGAGTGGAGGTGGAGAGTGGAGGTGCAGAAGTGGAAGTGGAGAGTGGAGGTGCAGAAGTGGAAGTGGAGAGTGGAGAGTGGAAGTGGAGAGTGGAAGTGCAGAAGTGGAGGTAGAGAGTGGAGGTGCAAAAGTGGAGGTGGAGAATGGAGTAGGAGAGTGGAGGTGCAGAAGTGGAGGTGCAGAGTGAAGGTGGAGAGTGGAGGTGGAGAGTGGAAGTGGAGGTGGAGAGTGGAGGTGGAGAGTGGAGGTGCAGAGTGGAGAGTGAAGGTGGAGAGTGAAGGTGCAGAGTGGACAGTGAAGGTGGAGAGTGAAGGTGCAGAGTGGAGGTGGAGAGTGGAGGTGGAGAGTGGAGGTGCAGAGTGGAGAGTGGAGGTGGAGAGTGGAGGTGCAGAGTGGAGAGTGGAGGTGGAGAGTGAAGGTGCAGAGTGGAGAGTGGAGGTGGAGAGTGGAGGTGGAGAGTGGAGGTGGAGAGTGGAGGTGGAGAGTGGAGGTGGAGAGTGGAGGTGGAGAGTGGAGGTGGAGAGTGAAGGTGGAGAGTGGAGGTGCAGAGTGGAGGTGGAGAGTGAAGGTGGAGAGTGGAGGTGCAGAGTGGAGGTGAAGGTGGAGAGTGGAGGTGGAGAGTGAAGGTGGAGGTGGAGAGGGAGAGGTGGAGAGTCGAGGTGGAGAGTGGAGGCGGAGAGTGGAGAGTGGAGGCGGAGAGTGGAGAGTGGAGGTGGAGAGTGGAGAGGGCTCGAGGCAGCTGCCAGGGTGGAGACACCACCACTGAGGACTCTAGAATGGACCATGTCTTGAGGTGGCATGGCAATTCTACACCTCTGGTCATGAAGCCAGTGGTGCCTGACTCTGCCTAGATGAGGAATCGGTCATCCACCAGCGTCTTCTTGGCCAAGTTCCGCTCGCCCCCATTCTCACGGATCAATTTCACAAGCTGGAAATGAAAAGTTTCCTTTCATCAGCAACATGCAGTGAAAACTGAATGCATGAAACAATTTGATATTTCAAAGAAGCAAATTTTCATTGTGTTTGATATGCATATAAAATGCAGATCAAACTCTCAACAACAAAAATATTCCCATGAAAGCAGCTATAGACATGATGAATCAAAACAACTAATCATCCATTACCTATCATTTTGTACTCTTGTCATTACAAATTGTGTGTGTGTGTGTGTGTGTGTGTTTAGTTGAGGGATGTGTGTGTGTTTTTACATACAGGTGTGAGTGTGTGCAATATTGAGTGTGTGCGTGAGTGTGTGTGTGTGTGTGCATGCGTGTGTGTGTGTGTATGCATGTGCATGCATGTGTGGATGTGGTGTTTTTTTGTGTCTCCATGTGTGTGTGCATTTGCACATTTGGGGTGTGTGTATGTGCCAAGGAGTACTATATGTACTCCTTGGTATGTGCACATGTGCGTGTGCATGTGCATACACATGTTCATGTACACGTGTGCATGCATGCATGCATGGGTATATATGTGTGTAAATGTGTGGATGTGTATGTGTGCATGTGTGTATAAGTGCGTGTGTGCATGTGCATGAGTGTTTTATGTGTATGTGCGTGTGTGTGTGTGTGAATGGGTGCATGTGTGGATGCACACTGAGAGGGGAAGGGAAAGTAGCACATCAGGGTTCCCCAGCCCCGTCACACAGTGCTGTGTACCTGTATTGCCAGGTACGTCAGGCATCCAGAGAGGATGAAGTTCTGAGCAATGATGTCCACGATGCAGAAGAAGAGGACGTCAAACAGCAGGAGGGAGATTTCATGTCCATAGAACAACACCTGGTCAAAGGAGTGGCCATTGTCTGCAACATGTACACTTCCACCATCAGCATTAGGAACAAAAGACACGTATAACATCAATATGGAATTCATAGGGGGTGGGGGTGGGGTGAGTGAGGGGAGGGTGTGGGGTGTGGGGAGAGAGAGAGAGAGAGAGAGAGAGAGAGAGAGAGAGAGAGAGAGAGAGACAGACAGACAGACAGACAGACAGACAGACACACAGACACACAGACAGACAGAGAGTCAGACAGACAGACAGACAGACAGACAGACAGAGAGTCAGACAGACAGACAGACAGACAGACAGACAGACAGACAGAGAGTCAGACAGACAGACAGACAGACAGACAGACAGACAGACAGACAAACAGACAGACAGAGAGTCAGACAGACAGACAGACAGACAGACACAGCAGGTCAAAATGAAAGAGACAAAAAAATGATCAGACAGGAAAAGTGGAAGCAAAACACAAGAATGATGAGATACTGCAAAGAGGTAGAAAATGTGATGGTTCAAGTCCAAAAGAGAAATTGTGGATGCACTGACCATTGTAGAAGAATCCCTTGTCCACCATGTTGGGGTCCAGGAACTCGGTGGTCATGATGCTCTCCAGCAGGGTCTTGTCCTTGACCACATAGTCCACGTCCTTCAGGGACTGCAATGCCACCACCACAAAATGGTAGAGAGCAGGAATGCATATGGAAGTAATAAGCACCTTACAGATGGTGCATTCTTATTTTGGAAAAGGACATCATTCTGTGTGGATTGCAATCGACATACATGTTGATTTCTAGAGTCTAGGGTCAAGGGTCTTTTCTTCATCCTTTGTAATTTGAAAGTTAAGATGAAGAGCGAATTGCACAGAACTGAAGTGTTGCGGACAGAGGAATGGCTGTATGAGAGGATGCGTGGACTGGAGGTCCGTGGACGCACCGTGTTGGAAAGCAAGAAAGTACAAAGAAGTATTTTTCAATTCTAGGCTAAAATGAAACACACACACACACACACACACACACACACACACACACACACACACACACACACACACACACACACACACACACACACACAGAGACAGAGAGAGAGAGAGAGAGAGAGACAGAGAGGGGTTGGGTTATGGTGGTGGGAATTTCTTTGGTGGTGGAAGTGTGAAGATGAAGAGTTTCGTGTGTGAGCATGCATGTGTGCAAGCATGTGTGTGTGTGTGTATACGTATGTGTGCATGTGTGTGTGCATGCATGTGTGTGTGTGTACATGTGTGTGCATGTATGTGGACATGCATTTGTGTGTGTGTATACATATGTTTGCATGCATGTGTGCATGCATGTGTGTGTGTGTGTATACATGTGTGTGCATGCATGTGTGTGTTTATACATATGTGTGCATGCATGTGTGTGTGTATACATATGTGTGCATGCATGTGTGCATGCATGTGCATGCATGTGTATGCATGCATGTGTGCATGCATTTATGTGTGTGTATACATGTGTGTGCATGCATGTGCGCATGCATTTGTGTATGTGTGTGTATACATATGTATTCATGCATGTGTGCACGCATATGTGTGTGTGTATACATGTGTGTGCATGCATGTGTGCATGCATTTGTGTGTATGTGTATACATGTGTGCACATGCAATTGGATGTGTGTGTGTGTATACATGTGTGTGCATGCATGTGTGCATGCATGCATGTGTGTGTGCGTGTACCAACATGATCGATAAAGGCACAAAGGAACTTGTTGATGAGGCTGTAGGCCTCCGTCTGCTTCTCTATGGCAGTGCCTGCAATGCGGCTCCTGCCCTTGCCCTGCTCCAAGCGGTTGCCTGCCATGGCGGCCTGCAAGACATGGGACGGGAAGTGAGAAAGGCAGCAGGGATGGCAACAACGGCAACAAGAAAGGGGGTTAGGATGTACTGCCTTGGGACACAGACTGCTCTGTCAGTAGAAGAAGAGATGTCATTGCCATAATAATAATAATAATAATAATAATAATAATAATACAGACTATTTCTACGCTTATACCTTACCTAATAGGCAAGCTCATGGCGTTTACAATGAGAAAGTCTACACTCATACAAAGCATTCTAACACTCGCACACTGTACAGTTGAAATAAAAGAAAAAATTAAATACAATACAATTAATTAAGTAGCAGGCAATAAACAAAACACGAAACATAAAAGAGGCGCCTTGTGAAGCACTTCACTGCTCGTCAGGAAAGACTGACTGGAACAGGTGTGTCTTGAGGGAGGTTTTGAACTGGGACATGGAATCAGAGTGTCGGACAGGGAAAGGTAGGCACAAAATGTCATTGCAGACCACATCACATTTGGTTCCATACAACCATCTGTAAGGTATTACCTTCATCATTGCAACACAGGGTGCAAAGTTGGAGACACAAAGACATCAACAACAGCTAATGTGAAACCCAATAGAATTACAATTATCAATACATCCAAAGAAACTGGTCAGCAGTAAAGAAATGGGAAAAAAAGAAGATTACAATTGCAACATCAGTTTTGCATGAGAACACACAGTTTACCATAGCTCCATTATATCTACCAAATGCCTGAAATGAAAGCGTTGTGCCCCATAAATTGTGACGGAATAACAGAGATGAATGACAATTACACATAACATGCTCATCACCTGACTACAAGAAAACGCAGCTTTGAAACTTTCACTAAAAAACAACAACAGTCTAAAATTTCTACAGGGATCAGACTGTCTTTTTGAGAGGAGTTACACATTATTCAGGCGTCCAAAAAACAAGCTACTTTCAATATGTGCTTTTCATTGTGATATGAATGGACCAAGCTGAAGCTGAGTTAAGCTTCCCATGGACGGAAATGGAGAGAACATTTTTTTTCTTATGAAGCACCTTCAATCAAATAAGCAAACAAAAGTTTTTTGTTAAGAGTATTATCCATGCTTAGTTCCTAGAATCACAGCAGTCCCTCTAAGAAAGTCATCATTACACGGTTTGTTCAGAAGGGAGCATAAAAATGTTCAGTCCTAATTCTGATTCTATTTCACCTTAAACTCCAGTTACAAAAACAAATAAAAAATCTTTAAAGCAGACATGCTTGGATGGCAAAGTAACAAGGGATATTGATGTGACACACAAGAGAATGCCAGTTTTTGAGCTCGTCCTTCATTTCCTCTAAGGGCATGCTGGGATGTCACTGCTGATGCCACCTGTCTGGAGAGGAAGGGCTGCAAGTTGGAGCGCGGTTGGGGGCAGTAACAGCGTGGCTGACAGCTTCCACACCCGAGTGCCTGCTTCTCCCACACTCCAAGTGCCTGCTTCTCCCACACTCCAGCTATTTGCACATTGTGGGGTGGGGTGGGCTGGGGTGGGGAATGGAGGGGTGGGATGCATGTGTGTGTGTGTGTATGTATGTATGCATGCATGTGTGTGTGTGTGCAAGTGGCATGTATGTGTTTGTGTATGCATGTGTGTGTGTGTGTGTGTGTGTGTGTGTCTGTGTTTGTGTGTGCATGTGCATGCATGCATGTGTGTGTGAATGTATGCATGCATATGTGTGCATGGATGCATGTGTATGCATGTGTGCATGCATGCATGTGTGTGTGTGCATGCATGCATGTGTGTGTATGCATGCATGCATGTGTGTGTGTGCATGTGTGTGTAAGAGAGTGTGTGTGTGTGTGTGCCTGCATGCATGTGTGTGTGTATGTGTGCATGGGTGTGCATGCGTGTGTGCATGCGTGTGTGCATGTGTGTGTGCATGCATGTGTATGTGTGTATGAATGTGTGTATGTGTGGTGTATATGTGCATGCATGTGTGTGTGTGTGTGTGTGTGCATGTATGTGTGTATATCAGAGCTGCCAACCCACCATCATGCCAAAGAGTAGCATCCAGAGCTTTTTGGAGTAGCATTGAAGGAATAGGCGTAGCACACACGCAGAAGAAGGAAAATGGCGATGTTTGCACGGGTGCGAAATGCAGAACTGACGGCGTGAAGCAGGGGGGTGGTGGTGTGTGTGTGTGTGTGCGCGCGGTGAAGGCGCTGGGCGCTGAACTGACGGCGTGAAGCAGGGGGGTGGTGGTGTGTGTGTGTGTGTGCGCGCGGTGAAGGCGCTGGGCGCTGAACTGACGGCATGAAGCATGGGGGTGGTGGTGTGTGTGTGTGTGTGCGCGCGGTGAAGGCGCTGGGCGCTGAACTGACGGCGTGAAGCAGGGGGGTGGTGGTGTGTGTGTGTGTGTGCGCGCGGTGAAGGCGCTGGGCGCTGAACTGACGGCGTGAAGCAGGGGGGTGGTGGTGTGTGTGTGTGTGTGCGCGCGGTGAAGGCGCTGGGCGCTGAACTGACGGCGTGAAGCAGGGGGGTGGTGGTGTGTGTGTGTGTGTGCGCGCGGTGAAGGCGCTGGGCGCTGAACTGACGGCGTGAAGCAGGGGGTGGGGTGTGTGTGTGTGTGTGCGCGCGGTGAAGGCGCTGGGCGCTGAACTGACGGCGTGAAGCAGGGGGTGGTGGTGTGTGTGTGTGTGTGCGCGCGGTGAAGGCGCTGGGCGCAGAACTGACGGCGTGAAGCAGGGGGGTGGTGGTGTGTGTGTGTGTGTGCGCGCGGTGAAGGCGCTGGGCGCTGAACTGACGGCGTGAAGCAGGGGGGTGGTGGTGTGTGTGTGTGTGTGCGCGCGGTGAAGGCGCTGGGCGCTGAACTGACGGCGTGAAGCAGGGGGGTGGTGGTGTGTGTGTGTGTGTGCGCGCGGTGAAGGCGCTGGGCGCTGAACTGACGGCGTGAAGCAGGGGGTGGTGGTGTGTGTGTGTGTGTGCGCGCGGTGAAGGCGCTGGGCGCTGAACTGACGGCGTGAAGCAGGGGGGTGGTGGTGTGTGTGTGTGTGTGCGCGCGGTGAAGGCGCTGGGCGCTGAACTGACGGCGTGAAGCAGGGGGGTGGTGGTGTGTGTGTGTGTGTGCGCGCGGTGAAGGCGCTGGGCGCAGAACTGACGGCGTGAAGCAGGGGGGTGGTGGTGTGTGTGTGTGTGTGCGCGCGGTGAAGGCGCTGGGCGCTGAACTGACGGCGTGAAGCAGGGGGGTGGTGGTGTGTGTGTGTGTGTGCGCGCGGTGAAGGCGCTGGGCGCTGAACTGACGGCGTGAAGCAGGGGGTGGTGGTGTGTGTGTGTGTGTGCGCGCGGTGAAGGCGCTGGGCGCTGAACTGACGGCGTGAAGCAGGGGGGTGGTGGTGTGTGTGTGTGTGTGCGCGCGGTGAAGGCGCTGGGCGCTGAACTGACGGCATGAAGCAGGGGGGTGGTGGTGTGTGTGTGTGTGTGCGCGCGGTGAAGGCGCTGGGCGCTGAACTGACGGCGTGAAGCAGGGGGGTGGTGGTGTGTGTGTGTGTGTGCGCGCGGTGAAGGCGCTGGGCGCTGAACTGACGGCGTGAAGCAGGGGGGTGGTGGTGTGTGTGTGTGTGTGCGCGCGGTGAAGGCGCTGGGCGCTGAACTGACGGCGTGAAGCAGGGGGGTGGTGGTGTGTGTGTGTGTGTGCGCGCGGTGAAGGCGCTGGGCGCTGAACTGACGGCGTGAAGCAGGGGGGTGGTGGTGTGTGTGTGTGTGTGCGCGCGGTGAAGGCGCTGGGCGCTGAACTGACGGCGTGAAGCAGGGGGGTGGTGGTGTGTGTGTGTGTGTGCGCGCGGTGAAGGCGCTGGGCGCTGAACTGACGGCGTGAAGCAGGGGGGTGGTGGTGTGTGTGTGTGTGTGCGCGCGGTGAAGGCGCTGGGCGCTGAACTGACGGCGTGAAGCAGGGGGGTGGTGGTGTGTGTGTGTGTGTGCGCGCGGTGAAGGCGCTGGGCGCTGAACTGACGGCATGAAGCGGGGGTGGGGGTGGGGGTGTGTGTATTCTACGTGAAGGTCAAAAGTTCAGTTTGAGGTTATGAAAAATCATAGTTTTTCCCGGAAGATCGTAGCATCGTAGCAAGCATGTCGAAATCGTAGCATGCTACGCCTAAATCGTAGTACTTGGCAGCTCTGGTATATGCATGCATGTATGTGTGTGTGTGTGCATATATGTATGCATGTGTGTGTGTAGGTGTGCACGTAAGAATGAGTGTGTGTATGTGTGTATGTGCATGCATGTAAATATGTGTGTGCATGCAAGCATGTGTGTGTGTGTGTGTGTGTGGGCATGTATGTATGAGTGTGTGTGTGTGCATGCATGTATATGTGTGTGTGGATGTGAGTGTGTGTGTGTGTGTGCATGTGTGTATGCATGCATGTGTGTGTAGGTGTGCACGTAAGAATGAGTGTGTGTATGTGTGTATGTGTATGCATGTAAATATGTGTGTGCATGCAAGCATGTGTGTGTGTGTGTGTGTGTGCATGCAAGTGTGAATGTGTGTGTGTGCATACACATGTGTGTGTATGTAGGCATATGTGTGTATGTGTATGTATGTGTGTATGTGTGTGTGTATGTGTAGAAACATCTACCCTTCCAAGTTGAGCCATCTGCATTTTCTGTGCAAGCATTCCGCCCACTAACACTAAGCCTACACGAATCTCAGTCCTCAGAAAATATTTCAGAGCTGTCAAGGTTAATGCCTGAGCTGCGAGCTTCACGTCCCAATGCAGACATTCTTCAAGTGAATGGCATAATAACACAAGGGAGACACTGTCATTAATGCCGAAAGTAATGGTCCATTCCTTATGCATCAACAAAGACACAGTGACTCCACACAGCAGGCACACCACACATCACATCTTCCTTCCTTCAACAATCCCAAGCTAACTCACTCAGGAAAAGTAAGAAATAATGGGGGTAAAAAATCACAGCCCAGTCACAGCTCAAGGGCATCCTCACACCATGTTTCTCTGTAGAGTGTAGCCTCTTTGACCATGCATACCTATTCCTTCCTGTACAACTTGTTTTGTTGCCATTCAACACTGTCGCGTGATAAGCGACGACAATAAGGGTGATGTGGGTTGGTCATCTTCATTGTAAATAAACAGGGTAAAAATCTTCTCCATATCCGCGGTCGCACGCTTGCCGCTGTGGGCGTGGCTACCGCGTAGTGGAATGTCACGGCTTCGCTCCGGGGTGAACCCAGGGGGAGGGGGGTCTTCGGAGGGGTTATAGTGAGTAAGATCTACGGGGTCTACTCGATCGTTAGCAGGGGTTCGTAGCTCGCTGGACCTTGGCGAGTAGTGATTGGAGAAGATAGCGGAGGCGGGAAATCTCTCATTAGTGATTGGAGGTTAATCACGTGAGAAGGGGACGCCGAGGCTCGATTGCGTCTTAGAGCTCAGTACATTTTCCGTTGTCTGGATGGAGGGAGCATGCACGCATCCTCTGAGTTGCTGATGCGGGAGCTGCGCGGTGCGGCTCNNNCATGCATACCTATTCCTTCCTATACAACTTGTTTTGTTGCCATTCAACACATGCATACCTATTCCTTCCTATACAACTTGTTTTGTTGCCATTCAACACATGCATACCTATTCCTTCCTATACAACTTGTTTTGTTGCCATTCAACACATGCATACCTATTCCTTCCTATACAACTTGTTTTGTTGCCATTCAACACATGCATGCCTATTCCTTTCTGTACAACTTGTTTTGTTGCCATTCAACACATGCATGCCTATTCCTTCCTGTACAACTTGTTTTGTTGCCATTCAACACATGCATACCTGTTCCTTCCTGTACAACTTGTTTTGTTGCCATTCAACACGTACATATCAGCAAATGAGGTAAAAACTAACAAACAAAAAACAACACACACACACACACACTCAACAACAGGGGGAATTATTGTCTAAAGGCAACACTTGGGCATTCCCTCTGCCTGAATACAATGCACAAAAGCAACACTTGGGCATTCCCTCTGCCTGAATACAATGCACAAAAGCAACACTTGGGCATTCCCTCTGCCTGAATACAATGCACAAAAGCAACACTTGGGCATTCCCTCTGCCTGAATACAATGCACAAAAGCAACACTTGGGCATTCCCTCTGCCTGAATACAATGCACAAAAGCAACACTTGGTCAGTGAAGTTTCCACCCTAGGAGGCATCAGACCAAAAAGAGACAAGTTTTGGTTACTGTAACCTGACCAACACTATTTCTTTCTGCTGGCCCTGAACCTTTTTTCCAATCATGAAAAACAAGAAGACGAACAGAATGGAAGAAATTGATGGAAATCAACGATCTGTGTACTGTCTCATCTTCCCTGCACTAGGAGCATTCAGGGAATCCACACTTTAAGTTATTTTCAAAAAATTATGAGAAAGAGAAATTGTGATTTATGTTCAATTTGGTCTCTTCTTTAAAGAAAAAAGGAGAAAAGCTGGCCAAGTGACCCTATTTTTGCTGTTGCCATTTTCCAAAACCACAACTATTTTTTTTTTTTTTGGCCAATGAGAAAATCAAAGCAGATGAGTCTAAAGCCCATTGCAGAAATCAAGACAAGAGAAATCTTCCATGGGTAGCTAGAAACTCCCTACAGAGCGAAGCAGCAGACGGTCTTCAGAGAAAGAGCCCCCGTCGCCGAGTATTTTGGCCCTATAATCTTCCTTACACTCTCGGGGGGTGGGCCACACCTGGACTGACCTCCAGGTGTCCGTCTTTCTGCCACTGTATTTGGCAGGGCCGGGGAGAAGCAATCGGAATCAAGCATCTTTGCTCAAGGATGCAACTCTGGAATCCGAGCCGTTTCGAACCCCGCACCCTCTGCCTGCAGGTCCAGCGCACTACCGCTCTTGAGCAGCACCTGACCATATGGACTCCTACAGCTACTCCAATCTGCCCAGTCGTGAAATAAAGCTGACTGTGAAAATTACCTTTGTGGACCTATAAAGGCTATATAGATGCAAAGAGCCTGAGTCAATATGTTTTGCTCAATCACAATCTTGACAGCTACTGCGCACCTACCCTGTTTCCACACTAACACAGACTGTTGGCATTTCCATGCCAAACATCGCACTCCATCCCACCATGATTCATCTCAGACAGTCGCCAGGCGTGGTAAAGAATAAATTACTGTCAAGGTCAAATTGGACCCCCCCCCCAAAAGGCATACTCTCCTCTGTGTTTTCATTATAGCATTCAAGTGGGGGCAGGAGTTCATTCTTGTTCACAAGAAACCAGGCAATTCGAGGTAAAAGATCATGTTCCAAGATAAATCTGCTTCTCACCTCCAAAGCTGCAGGGCAGTACACCTGGTCGTACTTGACACGCAGTTTCCGTGGCAACGCCATCTCAAAGGTCTGCTGGTCTGTATTGGGCATGAGTCCACGCTGCCCACACATGTCATCCTGTGAGGATGGAAAGGTCATGTAGTAGACACACTGTGGTGATTGCAGATCACTTCTAAGAACATTCAATGTTTAAATTAAGACACTTCCTTTTTTCAGAGACTGATACTGGGTTTGCTCTATCACATGGATGAAGTGGCATTGCAGTGTGTCACAAGTCAGACATCAAGGTTCAGTGATGCAATCCACTCTGTCTGTCAGCGACTCACCATGCTGTCTTTTGTGTGTGTGTGTGTGTGTGTGTGTGTGTGTGTGTGTGTGTGTGTGTGTGTGTGTGTGCTCTGTATGTGTGTGTGTGTGTGTGTGTGTGTGTGTGTGTGTGTGTGTGCGCGCGCGCGCGTGTGTGTGTATGTGTGTGTGTGCTCTGTATGTGTGTGTGTGCTCTGTATGTGTGTGTGTGCTCTGTATGTGTGTGTGTGCTCTGTATGTGTGTGTGTGTGTGTGTGCGTGCGTGCGTGCGTGTGTGTGCTCTGTATGTGTGTGTGTGTGTGTGTGTGTGTGCGCGCGCGTGTGTGTGTGTGTGTGTGTGTATGTGTGCTCTGTATGTGTGTGTGTGTGTGTGTGTGTGTGTGCGTGCGTGCGTGCGTGTATGTGTGTGTGTGTGCGTGCATGCGTGCGTGCGTGCGTGTGTGTGCTCTGTATGTGCATGGCATGACTACTGAACCTAAAAGCTTTTGGGGAGAACTACATTCACTACATTTGTCACAAAAAAACTTGGAAGACCATGCGATAAATATGATACACTGCATATATATTACAAGGCATCAAGTAACTGATTTTTGCCTTTTTCTCACTGGTGCAGTCATAGAATTAGAGTGATTCCAAGAACAAAAATAACTTCAGAGAATGAGCATATACTGAATAATTTTGGTCTCTAATGTCCACCTGTCCCGCAAGGCAGTCTGCCTGACCAGAAATGGCCCCATCCAATAGGAATTCACATGGCCACTTCAGACTCTTTCAAAGAATTTTTTTCAGGGCAAACTACACACATGCACTGGCACACACACACACACACACACACACACACACACACACACACACACAGACAGACACACACTCTCACACACACACAGAGACAGACACACACTCTCACACACACACACACACACACACACACACACATACACACACACACAGACAGACACACACTCTCACACACACACACACACACACACACACACACACACACACACACACACACACACACACACACACACACACACACACAGAACCAAGGATTATTTTGCAGGTGGGAGCACAGGGAGCTACAAGCAACCAAAACACACCTCTTCCTTCTTCATCATCTCATGCATTTCCCTCATGTCTGTGTCTGCCTTGCCATGCACAGAGCGACCGTGGACGTAGTAGCCAAAGAGGGAGTTGGACATGATGAACACACTGATGTTGCTCATGGAGCACAGGTCCACAAACTGCCGGATCTGGTCCTCCACAAAGCGCTCGTAGATGAAGGTGAAGAAAACCCACTGCACCAGGGCTGGAAGACAGGTCAGAGTCACCACCACCCTAACCTGGCCTCGATAAAGACATACCACTTCATAGTCTCTGTCATTGTGATGTGCAAATACAATGGCCACAGCATAGAGCAAGGTGAAAACCAGATGGCACACCATGCTTTGTGAGATGTAGTATTCCAAGTCCTTGAGATAATATATTGACAACAAATGCAAAAAGAAAAATGTGTCAGCTGTAAGCTAATTGAGAAAACCCCCTGATTTTGTGTGATTCATCTGTTCTTGAACAATAATAGTAAAGCTGCTGGCGGTTCAAACACACACATACTCCAAATATTTATCAAAGTTATAATTAATTAATGGTTGGCCGATCCAACTGTCCTGAAAACCCTCCACTATCACAACTTCCTCTTGCAAACCTTGCCCTACTCTCACCTTCCCCTTCCTTTCACCTTTACAGACTGACTGCAGGCATGTCTGTCTGTCTGACAGTATGTCTGTCTGTCTGTCTGTCTGTCTGTCTGTCTGACTGACTGACTGACTGTCTGTCTGTCTGACTGACTGACTGACTGACTGTCTGTCTGTCTGTCTGTCTGTCTGTCTGTCTGACTGTCTGTCTGACTGTCTGTCTGACTGTCTGTCTGACTGTCTGTTTGACTGTCTGTCTGACTTTCTCTTCCTCTACTTTTAAGCATGCAAGTGTGAATGGAACAAGTGAAGAGAGAGTAACTAAGTCTCCTGTATAACAGAAACAAGGAATAAGTAGACTTACCGACGAGCAGGTAGATGAGAGCTGCAACAGCGTAGCGAAACATTTTGCTTGCGGAGGCAATGTAGACATCACCCCCCTTTGCCACACTGCCATCTGGGTCAATGGTGGCCACATTCTCAAAACCCACCACAGACAGGAAGAAGACCACGGCAAACACTTGGAAGACAGGGTTGATCTTTCGCGCCGTCTGCAGCTCGTTCCATTCATTGGCAACAAAGTAGGTACGCCATATGGACACTGCAGAAATAAAGTATGTACACCATTTGTACATTGCAGAAGCAAAGTAGGTATGCCAAACTGACACTGTAGAAGCAAAGTAGGTACACAACATAGGTGTGCCATGTGAACACTGTAATCTATCCAACACTACCTCAACTTGCCATCGGTACTTTCATCTTGCAAATGATAACAAGAAGGGCAAAGCCCATACGACTCACATGCTTGACCTTGACCTTTACATGACCTTGACCTTCAAGTGACCTTCAAGGTCAAACAACTAAACCTAGCAATGACATCATACACTAAGAAATGCTTTACACATTTTCCCTACCAAAATACATGTGACCTTGACCCAAGGTCAAGGTCATCCAAGGTCATGCAACACAAAGCTGTTAATTCAAGACAGAGGAAGCACAATGGTGCTTATTGGCACTTTCTACCATGAGATATGGTCACTTTTAGTGGTTCACTACCCCATTTTGGTCACATTTCATAAGGGTCAAAGTGACCTTGACCTTGATGATATGTGACCAAATGTGTCTGTCTCATGATGAAAGTATAACATGTGCCCCACATACTTATTAAGTTTGAAACAGTTATCTTCCATAGTTCAGGGTCAGGGTCACTTCAAAATATGTATACAATCCAACTTTGAAGAGCTCCTGTGACCTTGACCTTGAAGCAAGGTCAACCAAACTGGTATCAAAAGATAGGGCTTACTTTGCCCTATATAGGTCAGATATCCAATCTCAAAAACCTTGAGAAAATTGAGAAAATGTGAAAAATGACTGTTTTTTAGACAACATTTATGGCCCCTGCGACCTTGACCTTGAAGCAAGGTCAAGTCACTATGTATGTTTTTTGAGGCCTTGTCATCATACACCATCATGCCACATTTGGTATTGATAGACTTAATAGTCTCCGAGAAAAATCCAACGTTAAAGTTTTCGGACGCCCGGACGCCCAGACGCCCGGACGGACGAAAAGGGTGAGTACATAGACTCACTTTTGCTTCGCATGTGAGTCAAAAATTAATGTGCGTTTGAATGATGTGAGAGAATTTCTTTCACAGGAAGGTGCAATTAGAGATTGCTAAGGACAAAGTGAGGTATGAGTTTTGCATGGCTGGGATAGAATACTTCAGGATTTGGAGGGGGAGTGAGGAGTGAGGATGGGAATGGAGTGATAGAAGGTAGAATGTCCTGGAAAGAAGTGTACAGGGATGAATGACCCCCGGGGAGAAATAATTCAGAAGAAATGTCCTATGGGGAGAGAAACCACCAGGAGACGTGAGAGGGGGAGAATAGAACAAGGGAGAAGTGACAAGGGGAGAATAGACCAAGGGGGAAGTGACAAGGGGAGAATAGACCAAGGGGGAAGTGACAAGGGGAGAATAGACCAAGGGGGAAGTGACAAGGGGAGAATGGACCAAGGGGGAAGTGACAAGGGGAGAATAGACCAAGGGGGAAGTGACAAGGGGAGAATAGACCAAGGGGGAAGTGACAAGGGGAGAATAGACCAAGGGGGAAGTGACAAGGGGAGAATAGACCAAGGGGGAAGTGACAAGGGGAGAATGAACCAAGGAGGAAGTGACAAGGCGAGAATAGACCAAGTGGGAAGTGACAAGGGGAGAATAGACCAAGGGGGAAGTGACAAGGGGAGAATAGACCAAGGGGGAAGTGACAAGGGGAGAATAAACCAAGGGGAGAATATACCAAGGGGGAAGTGACAAGGGGAGAATAGACCAAGGGGGAAGTGACAAGGGGAGAATAGACCAAGTGGGAAGTGACAAGGGGAGAATATACCAAGGGGGAAGTGACAAGGGGAGAATAGACCAAGGGGGAAGTGACAAGGGGAGAATAGACCAAGGGGGAAGTGACAAGGGGAGAATAGACCAAGGGGAGAATATACCAAGGGGGAAGTGACAAGGGGAGAATAGACCAAGGGGGAAGTGACAAGGGGAGAATAGACCAAGGGGGAAGTGACAAGGGGAGAATAGACCAAGGGGAGAATAGACCAAGGGAGAAGTGACAAGGAGAGAATAGACCAAGGGGGAAGTGACAAGGTGAGAATAGACCAAGGGGGAAGTGACAAGGGGAGAATAGACCAAGTGGGAAGTGACAAGGGGAGAATAGACCAAGTGGGAAGTGACAAGGGGAGAATAGACCAAGGGGGAAGTGACAAGGGGAGAATAGACCAAGGGGGAAGTGACAAGGGGAGAATAGACCAAGGGGGAAGTGACAAGGGGAGAATGAACCAAGGGGGAAGTGACAAGGGGAGAATAGACCAAGGGGGAAGTGACAAGGGGAGAATGGACCAAGGGGGAAGTGACAAGGGGAGAATGGACCAAGGGGGAAGTGACAAGGGAAGAATGGACCAAGGGGGAAGTGACAAGGGGAGAATAGACCAAGGGGGAAGTGACAAG
>JAWQFJ010001148.1:2500-5000 GCA_034096865.1 Theodoxus fluviatilis
GATGAGCGCCTGTTGCTTGAAGTGGTGACTTTCTCCACTGTCTGTGAAATTTTCTAAAAATGTGGACATGGAGAGAGGGAATGGGGATGCCGATGGGGGTGGGGTGGGGGGTGAACGATGTGGGGTGGGGGTAGAGGGGCAGGGATTGATTTGTGATGACTCTTGGAGCGAGAGTACGAGGTAGCAACCGCCATCTTTCACTCGACTTATGTAGGCTGCTAAGTATTTTTGAGACAACGACGTGAAGACTGAAAACATTCCAAGCTGCTGAAACCATTGTCCAGCCATGCACTACCTACACAGGACGTTGCTGGAGCGCCACCACGTCACACAGCTACACAGGTTTATTGAATTTCGTATTAAATCTCGCATTTGCTGGACAAGGTCTTGCAGCAACCTCCTCCATTATCAGCGTTGTTGCTTGTCCAGGATTCGTCCCCCAAGTCTTCCTGCTGCCGTTGTCCGAGCTAAGTCCACCCATGGCCAGAGCTGGCTGGACTTTGGCCTCGGTCATACTGACCTTGGCAGCGACTGTCCTCCACAGGGCTGCTGGGGACACGGTGGCTAAGGGAAGCCTCACGGTAAGTGTGACGTCTCAAAGGCCTTCCAACACGCAAGTCAGACACGTGAAACTTCTGGCTGTCTTGTCACATTTGTTGTTGTTGTTGTTGTTGTCACGACTATGGTCGCCGTTGATGAAGACACACATGTGTCAACATTGACTAGAATTGATGGAAATGATATTCTGTGGAAATACGTAGGCCACAGGGTATTTAAACAAGTTCCCCCTGAACTACGCTGTCGTACTAATACGGTTTGAGTGACTGTTCTGGCATGTGTTAACTGCTAATTGGCCACACATTTCTATTTCTAAAAGTCTGTGAAGTGCATTCTAACATGCTACTCTGAGTGCCAAACTGGAAAGCTGCAGCCAGCGCACTGCTCAAGAGTTCAAGAGGAATGCATGGCGCGCTCTCGAGTCAGCGCGTCATGACTGCACTGAGGGAGACCTTGACCTTGTAGGCCAAATACGATCGAGGTTGAAGAATATTCGACATCGAAGGAAGACAATAAAATACCTCGTACTGCCTGCAGGGGAAAAGGGGAATGTGAAATCTTCAAAGGACAGGAGGAAAAGACAACTCGTGGAGGTAAAAATGGTATGCGGACGCACGTGAAGACAGCCACAGGCAGTTTTGCAAACGGATAACCACATGGACAAATGTACGTAAGGACGGATGGATGGACAGTGTGTGTGTGTGTGTGTGTGTGTGTGTGTGTGTGTGTGTGTGTGCGTGCGAGCGTGTGCGTGTGAGAGAGAGAGGCAGACCAGACCAGATCGGCACACGTACACGCGCACACGCACACATGCACATGCACACATACCAGCACACACCAACACACACCAACACGCACCAACACACACCAACACGCCACACACCAATACAACGCACACCAACACAACTCGCACAACACAAAACACACCAACACACGCCAACACAACACACGACAACAAACACACGCCAACACACACCAACACCACACACGCCAACACACACTAACACACGCCAACACACGCCAACACAACACACGCCAAGACATGCCAACACACACCAACACAACACACGCCAACACACGCACACACACACCAACACACACCAACACACACCACACCAACACACACCAAAATACACCACACCAACACACACCACACCAACACACACCACACCAACACACACCACACCAACACACACCACACAGCACACAACAACACCATCACACAGCAACACCAACACACATCACCAACACACAACACCAACACACAACAACACCAATACGCAACAACACCAACACACAACAACACCAACACACAACAACACCAACACACAAAAACACCAACACACAACAACACCAACACACAACACCAAGACACAACAACACACACATACAGGCACACAACAACACACCAACACACACATACAGGCACACCCACCAACACATACATACAGACACACCCACCAACACACGCATACATACACACCTACCAACACACGCATACAGACACACCCACCAACACACACATACAGACATACCCACCAACACACACATACAGACACACCCACCAACACACACATACAGACACACCCACCAACACATATATACAGACACACCCACCAACACACACATACAGACACACCCACCAACACACACATACAGACACACCCACCAACACACACATACAGACACACCCACCAACACACACATACAGACACACACACTCTCTCTCAGCTCTCTCTCTCTCTCTCTCTCTCTCTCTCTCTCTCTCTCTCTCTCTCTCTCTCTCTCTCTCTCTCTCTCTCTCTCTCTCGCACACGCGCACGCACACGCGCACACACGCGCACACGCAACGCACACACGCACACACACGCACACACACACACGCACGCACACACGCACACACACGCACACATACGCACTCAAACACGCATACACACACGCG
>JAWQFJ010001148.1:10000-12500 GCA_034096865.1 Theodoxus fluviatilis
ATCAAGAAAAACGATTGTAGCTAGTCCCGTCCAAGATATTTCTTGAACTACGACATTTCACAGCTATTCCTTGCCAATGATATTTCCGACATGTTGCCGCCATATTGTTTATGCAGTGAGCTTGCGTTGCTGGAACAGACGCGCAGCGTCTTTTAGGGAAGCCTGAGTGCCAATGAAGCTCTGGAACGCAGCTGGTTCCACCAGAGTTCCGGCGTGGATGCACCACTCAAGGGACCCAGAAGATTTTGTGCGTCCAATGTTCCCCAAATGTTTTCAGTCTTTAGTTGGTCACACAACAATAAAGAGATGAATGAATTGTCGACTGAGTTTCTCATCAAAGGACTTGCTGCGTCTCCATTCTGCCACCAATTGCAGACAGTTGGCCTTGTGGCACAGCTGGTAACGGGCCTTGTGGCACAGCTGGTAACGGGCCTTATGGCACAGCTGGTAACGGGCCTTGTGACACAGCTGGTAACGGGCCTTGTGGCACAGCTGGTAACGGGCCTTGTGACACAGCTGGTAACGGGCCTTGTGGCACAGCTGGTAACGGACCTTGTGACACAGCTGGTAACGGGCCTTGTGGGTGGCACAGCTGGTAACGGGCCTTGTGGCACAGCTGGTAACGGGCCTTGTGGCACAGCTGGTAACGGGCCTTGTGACACAGCTGGTAACGGGCCTTGTGGCACAGCTGGTAACGGGCCTTGTGGCACAGCTGGTAACGGGCCTTGTGGCACAGCCGGTAACGGGCCTTGTGGCACAGCTGGTAACGGGCCTTGTGGCACAGCTGGTAACGGGCCTTGTGGCACAGCTGGTAACGGGCCTTGTGGCACAGCTGGTAACGGGCCTTGTGACACAGCTGGTAACGGGCCTTGTGGCACAGCTGGTAACGGGCCTTGTGGCACAGCTGGTAACGGGCCTTGTGACACAGCTGGTAACGGGCCTTGTGACACAGCTGGTAACGGGCCTTGTGACACAGCTGGTAACGGGCCTTGTGGCACAGCTGGTAACGGGCCTTGTGGCACAGCTGGTAACGGGCCTTGTGGCACAGCTGGTAACGGGCCTTGTGGCACAGCTGGTAACGGGTCTTGTGGCACAGCTGGTAACGGGTCTTGTGGCACAGCTGGTAACGGGTCGCGCGCTTTCTCCGTCTCTATGAGACAATGCCTGCTTGCAGTCGCTTTCGGTACTACTAATGACCGCAATATACCGCAATACACCGCAATACACCGCAATATACCGCAATACCCCCAAATACACTCTCAGAAAAGAAAAAAACATCAACAGATCGATGCTAAAAACGTGCTTTTGATATTGCGCGATCATGCCGAGAAGAAAACAACGTTCGGAGAAGTTTAGACACAGTAGATCACGTAGACGCCTTGCAAAACAGGCTGCACGTAGGCCTATTCGACAGCAGCGACACACACACGCACGCACATGCAAAGTGTGTTTATGTGTGTTTGTGTGTGTGTGTGTGTGAGTGTGTGTGTGTGTGTGCGGGAGTTTGTGTGTGTGTGTGTGTGTGTGTGTGTGGGCGCGCGCGTGTGCTCGTGTGTGTGTAGGCCTATGTGTGTGAGTTCAAAGTGTGTTTAATACCTAGATATGAATGATGTTTACCTAAATCAAACCACTGCCTCTCTGTTACTAAATAATTTTCGTACTTTCTGCACAGGCGCGGTGACTGCTTTATCAGCAAGAATGTGGAGAGAAGTGCAGCTGATTTTGAACGCTTTGCAATGCTCTTCGTGACAGATGCAGCACTGCAGGTTGCACGAGAAAACGTTCTGTCACAAAAAAGAGGTGGGTGGGTTAGAGGTGGGGGTAGGAGTAGGGGGGAGGGAAACAATGGATGTTACGATTGGCTGTGCTGGCCAGAGCGAGGTGCACGTGGGGGTGCGTGGACTGAACACTGGGCGATTAGCTCGTGAAGTCCTCCGTGAGTTGAAGTCGCACGAGATTGTGCCTTAAGAGTCAGTTTCTCAGACTGGAATTCCTTCTTGAAACAAGCAGATGTGCTCCGTAGTGTGCCTTGCTACCTACTAGCTGCGTTCTATGGGATGGACTCATGATTATCTTCCTCGTCCAAGCACCGACTGTCTGCGAGCCATTTGACGGTACCGTAATTCGACATTTGTCTTAGCAAGAAGTACCTGTAGCAGCCCACCTGTGGATTGGGGATCAGAATAGACCCCCAGCGTCTCCCTACGCGATTCGTAAGAGGCAAATAATTTGAGACATCGTGACTTGATATGCACGTATACTCTAAACTATCTATGTGATTATCGTCCTTAACTAATATAGTCTGCTTCACGGGATGACCCATAATCAAAACCATCTTCGTGTTTGTCAAAATACAGATTGAGTTATAGTGACTCAATTCATGTAACTTCAGATGTGAAATTGTGTTGAATATCACTGCGTATACTTCGAGCATCGCAGGATTTTAATCCACTAACTGTTAAATGGTTGTGTTTTACATTTACAGGAATATGGTGTAGTC
>JAWQFJ010001148.1:22500-23818 GCA_034096865.1 Theodoxus fluviatilis
CTGGTAACGGGCCTTGTGGCACAGCTGGTAACGGGCCTTGTGGCACAGCTGGTAATGGGCCTTGTGGCACAGCTGGTAACGGGCCTTGTGGCACAGCTGGTAACGGGCCTTGTGGCACAGCTGGTAACGGGCCTTGTGGCACAGCTGGTAACGGGCCTTGTGGCACAGCTGGTAACGGGCCTTGTGGCACAGCTGGTAACGGGCCTTGTGGCACAGCTGGTAACGGGTCGCGCGCTTTCTCCGTCTCTATGAGACAATGCCTGCTTGCAGTCGCTTTCGGTACTACTAATGACCGCAATACACCGCAATACACCGCAATATACCGCAATACCCCCAAATACACTCTCAGAAAAGAAAAAAAACATCAACAGATCGATGCTAAAAACGTGCTTTTGATATTGCGCGATCATGCCGAGAAGAAAACAACGTTCGGAGAAGTTTAGACACAGTAGATCACGTAGACGCCTTGCAAAACAGGCTGCATGTAGGCCTATTCGACAGCAGCGTGATCTACTGTGTCTAAACTTCTCCGAACGTTGTTTTCTTCTCGGCGTGATCGCGCAATATCAAAAGCACGTCTTTAGCATCGATCTGTTGATGTTTTTTTCTTTTCTGAGAGTGTATTTGGGGGTATTGCGGTATATTGCGGTATATTGCGGTATATTGCGGTCATTAGTAGTACCCGTCGCTTTGGGCTTGCGGATGCGGTGTGCGACGGGGTAAATCCTGGATTTGCATCTTTGACAGGGCGCTTGACTTGCTTTGCCTCTTCCCCACCCAGGGGTAAAAGCAGGTACCTGTGAGGGCAACAAAGGTACACTGCATTGTAACTGATCAGTGATGCGGCTGTAAGTGTTAGCCAGCGTTGAGCATGAATACTCCCAAGAACCTGACGAAGAGACAGTGCTGGCGCATGATTTTGAGCGTCCTCTTTTTCTGTCTGTCTTTGTCGTCTACCGCCACTGTAGGATTGATCAAGTGGTCCTTTGCATGTGCGTGCGTGTGTGTGTGTTTATGTGTGTTTGTGTGTGTGTGTGTGAGTGTGTGTGTGTGCGGGAGTTTGTGTGTGTGTGTGTGTGTGTGTGTGTGTGTGTGTGTGTGGGCGCGCGCGTGTGCTCGTGTGTGTGTAGGCCTATGTGTGTGAGTTCAAAGTGTGTTTAATACCTAGATATGAATGATGTTTACCTAAATCAAACCACTGCCTCTCTGTTACTAAATAATTTTCGTACTTTCTGCACAGGCGCGGTGACTGCTTTATCAGCAAGAATGTGGAGAGAAGTGCAGCTGATTTTGAACGCTTTGCAATGCTCTTCGTGAT
>JAWQFJ010001149.1:0-10000 GCA_034096865.1 Theodoxus fluviatilis
TGAAGGGATAGAGAGCTGTACTGGTGAAGGGATAGAGAGCTGTACTGGTGAAGGGATAGAGAGAGCTGTACTGGTGAAGGGATAGAGAGAGCTGTACTGGTGAAGGGATAGAGACAGCTTTACTGGTGAAGGGATAGAGACAGCTGTACTGGTGAAGGGATAGAGACAGCTGTACTGGTGAAGGGATAGAGACAGCTGTACTGGTGAAGGGATAGAGACAGCTGTACTGGTGAAGGGATAGAGAGGGAGGTACTGGTGAAGGGATAGAGAGGGAGGTACTGGTGAAGGATAGAGAGAGAGGTACTGGTGAAGGGATAGAGACAGCTGTACTGGTGAAGGGATAGAGACAGCTGTACTGGTGAAGGGATAGAGACAGCTGTACTAGTGAAGGGATAGAGAGCTGTACTGGTGAAGGGATAGAGACAGCTGTACTGGTGAAGGGATAGAGAGCTGTACTGGTGAAGGGATAGAGAGCTGTACTGGTGAAGGGATAGAGAGGGAGGTACTGGTGAAGGGATAGAGACAGCTGTACTGGTGAAGGGATAGAGAGCTGTACTGGTGAAGGGATAGAGAGGGAGGTACTGGTGAAGGGATAGAGACAGCTGTACTGGTGAAGGGATAGAGAGCTGTACTGGTGAAGGGATAGAGAGCTGTACTGGTGAAGGGATAGAGAGAGCTGTACTGGTGAAGGGATAGAGACAGCTGTACTGGTGAAGGGATAGAGACAGCTGTACTGGTGAAGGGATAGAGACAGCTGTACTGGTGAAGGGATAGAGAGAGCTGTACTGGTGAAGGGATAGAGAGGGAGGTACTGGTGAAGGGATAGAGAGGGAGGTACTGGTGAAGGGATAGAGAGAGCTGTACTGGTGAAGGGATAGAGACAGCTGTACTGGTGAAGGGATAGAGAGCTGTACTGGTGAAGGGATAGAGACAGCTGTACTGGTGAAGGGATAGAGAGGGAGGTACTGGTGAAGGGATAGAGACAGCTGTACTGGTGAAGGGATAGAGAGGGAGGTACTGGTGAAGGGATAGAGAGAGCTGTACTGGTGAAGGGATAGAGAGGGAGGTACTGGTGAAGGGATAGAGACAGCTGTACTGGTGAAGGGATAGAGACAGCTGTACTGGTGAAGGGATAGAGAGCTGTACTGGTGAAGGGATAGAGAGGAGGTACTGGTGAAGGGATAGAGACAGCTGTACTGGTGAAGGGATAGAGACAGCTGTACTGGTGAAGGGATAGAGACAGCTGTACTGGTGAAGGGATAGAGAGAGAGGTACTGGTGAAGGGATAGAGACAGCTGTACTGGTGAAGGGATAGAGACAGCTGTACTGGTGAAGGGATAGAGAGAGAGGTACTGGTGAAGGGATAGAGACAGCTGTACTGGTGAAGGGATAGAGACAGCTGTACTGGTGAAGGGATAGAGACAGCTGTACTGGTGAAGGGATAGAGACAGCTGTACTGGTGAAGGGATAGAGACAGCTGTACTGGTGAAGGGATAGAGACAGCTGTACTGGTGAAGGGATAGAGACAGCTGTACTGGTGAAGGGATAGAGAGAGCTGTACTGGTGAAGGGATAGAGACAGCTGTACTGGTGAAGGGATAGAGAGAGCTGTACTGGTGAAGGGATAGAGAGAGCTGTACTGGTGAAGGGATAGAGAGAGCTGTACTGGTGAAGGGATAGAGAGAGCTGTACTGGTGAAGGGATAGAGAGAGCTGTACTGGTGAAGGGATAGAGAGAGCTGTACTGGTGAAGGGATAGAGACAGCTGTACTGGTGAAGGGATAGAGAGGGAGGTACTGGTGAAGGGATAGAGAGAGAGGTACTGGAGAAGGGATAGAGAGAGAGGTACTGGTGAAGGGATAGAGAGAGCTGTACTGGTGAAGGGATAGAGACAGCTGTACTGGTGAAGGGATAGAGACAGCTGTACTGGTGAAGGGATAGAGACAGCTGTACTGGTGAAGGGATAGAGAGCTGTACTGGTGAAGGGATAGAGAGAGCTGTACTGGTGAAGGGATAGAGAGAGCTGTACTGGAGAAGGGATAGAGAGAGCTGTACTGGTGAAGGGATAGAGAGAGCTGTACTGGTGAAGGGATAGAGAGCTGTACTGGTGAAGGGATAGAGAGAGCTGTACTGGTGAAGGGATAGAGAGAGCTGTACTGGTGAAGGGATAGAGAGCTGTACTGGTGAAGGGATAGAGAGAGCTGTACTGGTGAAGGGATAGAGAGAGCTGTACTGGTGAAGGGATAGAGAGAGCTGTACTGGAGAAGGGATAGAGAGCTGTACTGGAGAAGGGATAGAGAGAGCTGTACTGGTGAAGGGATAGAGAGAGCTGTACTGGAGAAGGGATAGAGAGCTGTACTGGTGAAGGGATAGAGAGCTGTATTGGTGAAGGGATAGAGAGGGAGGTACTGGTGAAGGGATAGAGACAGCTGTACTGGTAAAGGGATAGAAACAGCTGTACTGGTGAAGGGATAGAGACAGCTGTACTGGTGAAGGGATAGAGAGAGCTTTACTGGTGAAGGGATAGAGAGAGCTGTACTGGTGAAGGGATAGAGACAGCTGTACTGGTGAAGGGATAGAGAGAGCTTTACTGGTGAAGGGATAGAGAGAAAGGTACTAGTGAAGGGATAGAGACAGCTGTACTGGTGAAGGGATAGAGAGGGAGGTACTAGTGAAGGGATAGAGACAGCTGTACTGGTGAAGGGATAGAGAGAGAGCTGTACTGGTGAAGGGATAGAGAGAGCTTTACTGGTGAAGGGATAGAGAGAGCTGTACTGGTGAAGGGATAGAGAGAGCTTTACTGGTGAAGGGATAGAGAGCTGTACTGGTGAAGGGATAGAGAGAGCTTTACTGGTGAAGGGATAGAGACAGCTTTACTGGTGAAGGGATAGAGACAGCTGTACTGGTGAAGGGATAGAGAGAGCTGTACTGGTGAAGGGATAGAGACAGCTGTACTGGTGAAGGGATAGAGAGAGCTTTACTGGTGAAGGGATAGAGAGGGAGGTACTAGTGAAGGGATAGAGAGGGAGGTACTGGTGAAGGGATAGAGAGAGCTGTACTGGTGAAGGGATAGAGACAGCTGTACTGGTGAAGGGATAGAGAGCTGTACTGGTGAAGGGATAGAGACAGCTGTACTGGAGAAGGGATAGAGAGGGAGGTACTGGTGAAGGGATAGAGACAGCTGTACTGGTGAAGGGATAGAGAGGGAGGTACTGGTGAAGGGATAGAGAGGGAGGTACTGGTGAAGGGATAGAGACAGCTGTACTGGTGAAGGGATAGAGAGAGAGGTACTGGTGAAGGGATAGAGAGGGAGGTACTGGTGAAGGGATAGAGAGAGAGGTACTGGTGAAGGGATAGAGACAGCTGTACTGGTGAAGGGATAGAGACAGCTGTACTGGTGAAGGGATAGAGACAGCTGTACTGGTGAAGGGATAGAGACAGCTGTACTGGTGAAGGGATAGAGAGCTGTACTGGTGAAGGGATAGAGAGGGAGGTACTGGTGAAGGGATAGAGACAGCTGTACTAGTGAAGGGATAGAGACAGCTGTACTGGTGAAGGGATAGAGAGCTGTACTGGTGAAGGGATAGAGAGGGAGGTACTGGTGAAGGGATAGAGAGAGAGGTACTGGTGAAGGGATAGAGAGGGAGGTACTGGTGAAGGGATAGAGACAGCTGTACTGGTGAAGGGATAGAGACAGCTGTACTGGTGAAGGGATAGAGACAGCTGTACTGGTGAAGGGATAGAGAGAGAGGTACTGGTGAAGGGATAGAGAGCTGTACTGGTGAAGGGATAGAGAGCTGTACTGGTGAAGGGATAGAGAGCTGTACTGGTGAAGGGATAGAGAGCTGTACTGTTGAAGGGATAGAGAGGGAGGTACTGGTGAAGGGATAGAGAGAGAGGTACTGGTGAAGGGATAGAGAGAGAGGTACTGGTGAAGGGATAGAGACAGCTGTACTGGTGAAGGGATAGAGAGAGCTTTACTGGTGAAGGGATAGAGAGGGAGGTACTGGTGAAGGGATAGAGAGAGAGGTACTGGTGAAGGGATAGAGAGAGAGGTACTGGTGAAGGGATAGAGAGAGCTTTACTGGTGAATGGATAGAGACAGCTTTACTGGTGAAGGGATAGAGACAGCTGTACTGGTGAAGGGATAGAGACAGCTGTACTGGTGAAGGGATAGAGACAGCTGTACTGGTGAAGGGATAGAGACAGCTGTACTGGTGAAGGGATAGAGAGCTGTACTGGTGAAGGGATAGAGAGGGAGGTACTGGTGAAGGGATAGAGACAGCTGTACTGGTGAAGGGATAGAGACAGCTGTACTGGTGAAGGGATAGAGAGAGAGGTACTAGTGAAGGGATAGAGACAGCTGTACTGGTGAAGGGATAGAGACAGCTGTACTGGTGAAGGGATAGAGAGAGAGGTACTGGTGAAGGGATAGAGAGCTGTACTGGTGAAGGGATAGAGACAGCTGTACTAGTGAAGGGATAGAGACAGCTGTACTGGTGAAGGGATAGAGACAGCTGTACTAGTGAAGGGATAGAGACAGCTGTACTGGTGAAGGGATAGAGACAGCTGTACTGGTGAAGGGATAGAGACAGCTGTACTGGTGAAGGGATAGAGACAGCTGTACTGGTGAAGGGATAGAGACAGCTGTACTGGTGAAGGGATAGAGACAGCTGTACTGGTGAAGGGATAGAGAGGGAGGTACTGGTGAAGGGATAGAGACAGCTGTACTGGTGAAGGGATAGAGAGAGAGCTGTACTGGTGAAGGGATAGAGAGAGCTTTACTGGTGAAGGGATAGAGAGAGCTGTACTGGTGAAGGGATAGAGAGAGCTTTACTGGTGAAGGGATAGAGAGCTGTACTGGTGAAGGGATAGAGAGAGCTTTACTGGTGAAGGGATAGAGAGAGCTGTACTGGTGAAGGGATAGAGAGAGCTGTACTGGTGAAGGGATAGAGAGCTGTACTGGTGAAGGGATAGAGACAGCTTTACTGGTGAAGGGATAGAGAGGGAGGTACTGGTGAAGGGACAGAGAGAGAGATACTGGAGAAGGGATAGAGAGAGAGGTACTGGCGAAGGGATCGAGAGAGCTGTACTGGTGAAGGGATAGAGACAGCTGTACTGGTGAAGGGATAGAGACAGCTGTACTGGTGAAGGGATAGAGACAGCTGTACTGGTGAAGGGATAGAGAGCTGTACTGGTGAAGGGATAGAGAGAGCTGTACTGGTGAAGGGATAGAGAGAGCTGTACTGGTGAAGGGATAGAGAGAGCTGTACTGGTGAAGGGATAGAGAGAGCTGTACTGGAGATGGGATAGAGAGGCTGTACTGGTGAAGGGATAGAGAGAGCTGTACTGGTGAAGGGATAGAGAGCTGTACTGGTGAAGGGATAGAGAGAGCTGTACTGGTGAAGGGATAGAGAGAGCTGTACTGGTGAAGGGATAGAGAGAGCTGTACTGGTGAAGGGATAGAGAGAGCTGTACTGGTGAAGGGATAGAGAGAGCTGTACTGGTGAAGGGATAGAGAGAGCTGTACTGGTGAAGGGATAGAGAGAGCTGTACTGGTGAAGGGATAGAGAGAGCTGTACTGGTGAAGGGATAGAGAGAGCTGTACTGGTGAAGGGATAGAGAGAGCTGTACTGGAGAAGGGATAGAGAGCTGTACTGGAGAAGGGATAGAGAGCTGTACTGGTGAAGGGATAGAGAGCTGTACTGGTGAAGGGATAGAGAGGGAGGTACTGGTGAAGGGATAGAGAGAGCTGTACTGGTGAAGGGATAGAGAGGGAGGTACTGGTGAAGGGATAGAGAGAGCTGTACTGGTGAAGGGATAGAGAGGGAGGTACTGGTGAAGGGATAGAGAGAGCTGTACTGGTGAAGGGATAGAGAGGGAGGTACTGGTGAAGGGATAGAGAGCTGTACTGGTGAAGGGATAGAGAGGGAGGTACTGGTGAAGGGATAGAGACAGCTGTACTGGTGAAGGGATAGAGACAGCTGTACTGGTGAAGGGATAGAGACAGCTGTACTGGTGAAGGGATAGAGAGAGCTTTACTGGTGAAGGGATAGAGAGAGCTGTACTGGTGAAGGGATAGAGACAGCTGTACTGGTGAAGGGATAGAGAGAGCTGTACTGGTGAAGGGATAGAGAGAGCTGTACTGGTGAAGGGATAGAGACAGCTTTACTGGTGAAGGGATAGAGAGGGAGGTACTAGTGAAGGGATAGAGACAGCTGTACTGGTGAAGGGATAGAGAGGGAGGTACTAGTGAAGGGATAGAGACAGCTGTACTGGTGAAGGGATAGAGAGAGCTGTACTGGTGAAGGGATAGAGAGAGCTTTACTGGTGAAGGGATAGAGAGAGCTGTACTGGTGAAGGGATAGAGAGAGCTTTACTGGTGAAGGGATAGAGAGCTGTACTGGTGAAGGGATAGAGAGAGCTTTACTGGTGAAGGGATAGAGACAGCTTTACTGGTGAAGGGATAGAGAGGGAGGTACTGGTGAAGGGACAGAGAGAGAGATACTGGAGAAGGGATAGAGAGAGAGGTACTGGCGAAGGGATCGAGAGAGCAGTACTGGTGAAGGGATAGAGACAGCTGTACTGGTGAAGGGATAGAGACAGCTGTACTGGTGAAAGGATAGAGACAGCTGTACTGGTGAAGGGATAGAGAGCTGTACTGGTGAAGGGATAGAGAGAGCTGTACTGGTGAAGGGATAGAGAGAGCTGTACTGGTGAAGGGATAGAGAGAGCTGTACTGGTGAAGGGATAGAGAGAGCTGTACTGGAGAAGGGATAGAGAGCTGTACTGGCGAAGGGATAGAGAGAGAGGTACTGGAGAAGGGATAGAGACAGCTGTACTGGTGAAGGGATAGAGAGAGCTGTACTGGTGAAGGGATAGAGAGAGCTGTACTGGTGAAGGGATAGAGAGCTGTACTGGTGAAGGGATAGAGACAGCTGTACTGGTGAAGGGATAGAGACAGCTGTACTGGTGAAGGGATAGAGAGCTGTACTGGTGAAGGGATAGAGACAGCTGTACTGGTGAAGGGATAGAGACAGCTGTACTGGTGAAGGGATAGAGAGAGCTTTACTGGTGAAGGGATAGAGAGAGCTTTACTGGTGAAGGGATAGAGACAGCTGTACTAGTGAAGGGATAGAGAGAGCTTTACTGGTGAAGGGATAGAGAGAGCTTTACTGGTGAAGGGATAGAGACAGCTTTACTGGTGAAGGGATAGAGAGGGAGGTACTAGTGAAGGGATAGAGACAGCTGTACTGGTGAAGGGATAGAGAGGGAGGTACTAGTGAAGGGATAGAGACAGCTGTACTGGTGAAGGGATAGAGAGAGCTGTACTGGTGAAGGGATAGAGAGAGCTTTACTGGTGAAGGGATAGAGAGAGCTGTACTGTTGAAGGGATAGAGAGAGCTTTACTGGTGAAGGGATAGAGAGCTGTACTGGTGAAGGGATAGAGAGAGCTTTACTGGGGAAGGGATAGAGACAGCTTTACTGGTGAAGGGATAGAGAGGGAGGTACTGGTGAAGGGACAGAGAGAGAGATACTGGAGAAGGGATAGAGAGAGAGGTACTGGCAAAGGGATCGAGAGAGCTGTACTGGTGAAGGGATAGAGACAGCTGTACTGGTGAAGGGATAGAGACAGCTGTACTGGTGAAGGGATAGAGACAGCTGTACTGGTGAAGGGATAGAGAGCTGTACTGGTGAAGGGATAGAGAGAGCTGTACTGGTGAAGGGATAGAGAGAGCTGTACTGGTGAAGGGATAGAGAGAGCTGTACTGGTGAAGGGATAGAGAGAGCTGTACTGGAGAAGGGATAGAGAGCTGTACTGGAGAAGGGATAGAGAGAGCTGTACTGGAGAAGGGATAGAGAGCTGTACTGGTGAAGGGATAGAGAGGGAGGTACTGGTGAAGGGATAGAGACAGCTGTACTGGTGAAGGGATAGAGACAGCTGTACTGGTGAAGGGATAGAGAGCTGTACTGGTGAAGGGATAGAGAGGGAGGTACTGGTGAAGGGATAGAGACAGCTGTACTGGTAAAGGGATAGAAACAGCTGTACTGGTGAAGGGATAGAGACAGCTGTACTGGTGAAGGGATAGAGACAGCTGTACTGGTGAAGGGATAGAGAGAGCTGTACTGGTGAAGGGATAGAGAGAGCTGTACTGGAGAAGGGATAGAGAGCTGTACTGGAGAAGGGATAGAGAGAGCTGTACTGGTGAAGGGATAGAGAGCTGTACTGGTGAAGGGATAGAGAGAGCTGTACTGGAGAAGGGATAGAGAGCTGTACTGGTGAAGGGATAGAGAGCTGTACTGGTGAAGGGATAGAGAGGGAGGTACTGGTGAAGGGATAGAGACAGCTGTACTGGTGAAGGGATAGAGACAGCTGTACTGGTGAAGGGATAGAGAGAGCTGTACTGGAGAAGGGATAGAGAGCTGTACTGGAGAAGGGATAGAGAGAGCTGTACTGGTGAAGGGATAGAGAGAGCTGTACTGGAGAAGGGATAGAGAGCTGTACTGGTGAAGGGATAGAGAGAGCTGTACTGGTGAAGGGATAGAGAGCTGTACAGGTGAAGGGATAGAGACAGCTTTACTGGAGAAGGGATAGAGAGCTGTACTGGAGAAGGGATAGAGAGCTGTACTGGTGAAGGGATAGAGAGCTGTACTGGTGAAGGGATAGAGAGCTGTACTGGTGAAGGGATAGAGAGCTGTACTGGTGAAGGGATAGAGAGGGAGGTACTGGTGAAGGGATAGAGACAGCTGTACTGGTGAAGGGATAGAGACAGCTGTACTGGTGAAGGGATAGAGAGCTGTACTGGTGAAGGGATAGAGAGCTGTACTGGTGAAGGGATAGAGAGCTGTACTGGTGAAGGGATAGAGACAGCTGTACTGGTGAAGGGATAGAGAGAGCTGTACTGGTGAAGGGATAGAGAGCTGTACTGGTGAAGGGATAGAGAGCTGTACTGGTGAAGGGATAGAGAGCTGTACTGGTGAAGGGATAGAGAGAGCTGTACTGGTGAAGGGATAGAGAGAGCTGTACTGGTGAAGCTACAGAGAGAGAGAGGTACTGGAGAAGGGATAGAGAGAGAGAGGTACTAGAGAAGGGATAGAGGGGGAGGTACTGGTGAAGGGATAGAGAGAGAGGTACTGGTGAAGGGATAGAGAGAGCTGTACTGGAGAAGGGATAGAGACAGCTGTACTGGAGAAGGGATAGAGAGGGAGGTACTGGTGAAGGGATAGAGAGAGAGGTACTGGTGAAGGGATAGAGAGCTGTACTGGAGAAGGGATAGAGACAGCTGTACTGGTGAAGGGAGAGAGAGAGAGGTACTAGAGAAGGGATAGAAGGGGAGGTACTGGAGAAGGGATATAGAGAGAGAGGTACTGGTGAAGGGATAGAGAGAGCTGTACTGGAGAAGGGATAGAGAGAGAGGTACTGGTGAAGGGATAGAGAGAGCTGTACTGGAGAAGGGATAGAGAGAGAGGTACTGGTGAAGGGATAGAGACAGCTGTACTGGTGAAGGGATAGAGAGAGAGGTACTGGAGAAGGGATAGAGGGGGAGGTACTGGTGAAGGGATAGAGAGAGAGGTACTGGTGAAGGGATAGAGAGAGCTGTACTGGAGAAGGGATAGAGAGAGAGGTACTGGTGAAGGGATAGAGACAGCTGTACTGGTGAAGGGATAGAGACAGCTGTACTGGTGAAGGGATAGAGACAGCTGTACTGGTGAAGGGATAGAGAGGTACTGGTGAAGGGATAGAGAGAGCTGTACTGGAGAAGGGATAGAGAGAGAGGTACTGGTGAAGGGATAGAGACAGCTGTACTGGAGAAGGGATAGAGACAGCTGTACTGGTGAAGGGATAGAGAGAGCTGTACTAGAGAAGGGATAGAAGGGG
The DNA here is from genome assembly GCA_034096865.1 of Theodoxus fluviatilis. NCBI lineage: Eukaryota > Metazoa > Mollusca > Gastropoda > Cycloneritida > Neritidae > Theodoxus > Theodoxus fluviatilis. The sequence continues at coordinate 9,879 of JAWQFJ010001149.1, forward strand.
AGGTACTGGAGAAGGGATAGAGAGAGAGGTACTGGTGAAGGGATAGAGAGAGCTGTACTGGAGAAGGGATAGAGAGAGAGGTACTGGTGAAGGGATAGAGACAGCTGTACTGGAGAAGGGAT
>JAWQFJ010001149.1:15000-25000 GCA_034096865.1 Theodoxus fluviatilis
TTCCTACTGATGCAAGTTTGTTACGAAAACTCTTGGGTAAAGTGAGCGCGAAGTTTCTCAGCTTTTCACAGTCGAGTTTGCATAAATAGTCTGGATGAGAAGCGTACTGGAAATATGATTGTATAGATAATTATGTGCTTGCTCCCTTACATCACCACTGCTATTTTTCCGCATATCTCATCTGACGAGTGCAATGTACATACTTATACTAAAAGTAACCTATTGCTTTCTATCGGGGCTAACATTTGTCAATATCATCTCAATTGAATGCATCAGGATACTTAGCCGACTAAATAAAATTTTTATAGCTCATGAACTTTGATTATCTTGACTTGCGGGATGGGAAACCGTTTTCCGTTTCGCGTAATTGTCCTCACGTGCAAGGCAGAATTCGAGTGCAAGATAAATAGAGGAAAGTCCTGTGTTTTGAGCTTTAAGACCTGATCATGAATCTGGGAAGAAATAAACTTCACATCTGCATTGTGTGTTTGTCATGTGTTCTCTGATACTTCGAAGAAATCCTTCCAAATATTTTTTTTTCCTGATGTAGACTCATGGAGAAAGAGTCCTTCCAAAAATGGATATAGAGGGCACGAACAAATAAGACCATCATCCTGAACTGGACAAAAACAATCAATTCTATAAGCAGCTGCAAGCGACTTAAAGGAATTGACTGAGACACGGACAATGCATCGCTTGTGTACATCAGTTGACAATTATTGGTAAGCTGTCAGTGAAAGACTGGCAGTGGCAGTGTTGTGGGGTCCAGGCCATGGGTAACTTGTAGCTGTAACACTGTCAGTGGCAGTGTTGTCATGTACAGGCCATGGGTGGCTTGTAGCTGTAACACTGTCAGTGGCAGTGTTGTCGTGTACAGGCCTTGGGTGGCTTGTAGCTGTAACACTGTCAGTGGCAGTGTTGTCGTGTACAGGCCTTGGGTGGCTTGTAGCTGTAACACTGTCAGTGGCAGTGTTGTGTACAGGCCATGGGTAACTTGTAGCTGTAACACTGTCAGTGGCAGTGTTGTCATGTACAGGCCATGGGTGGCTTGTAGCTGTAACACTGTCAGTGGCAGTGTTGTCGTGTACAGGCCTTGGGTGGCTTGTAGCTGTAACACTGTCAGTGGCAGTGTTGTCGTGTACAGGCCTAGGGTAACTTGTAGCTGTAACACTGTCAGTGGCAGTGTCGTGTACAGGCCTTGGATGGCTTGTAGCTGTAACACTGTCAGTGGCAGTGTAGTCGTGTACAGGCCTTGGGTGGCTTGTAGCTGTAACACTGTCAGTGGCAGTGTTGTCGTGTACAGGCCTTGGGTGGCTTGTAGCTGTAACACTGTCAGTGGCAGTGTTGCCGTGTACAGGCCTTGGGTGGCTTGTAGCTGTAACACTGTCAGTGGCAGTGTTGTGTACAGGCCTTGGGTGGCTTGTAGCTGTAACACTGTCAGTGGCAGTGTTGTGTACAGGCCTTGGGTGGCTTGTAGCTGTAACACTGTCAGTGGCAGTGTTGTGTACAGGCCTTGGGTGGCTTGTAGCTGTAACACTGTCAGTGGCAGTGTTGTCGTGTACAGGCCTTGGGTGGCTTGTAGCTGTAACACTGTCAGTGGCAGTGTTGTCATGTACAGGCCTTGGGTAACTTGTAGCTGTAACACCGTCAGTGGCAGTGTTGTCATGTACAGGCCTAGGGTAACTTGTAGCTGTAACACTGTCAGTGGCAGTGTTGTCGTGTACAGGCCTTGGGTGGCTTGTAGCTGTAACACTGTCAGTGGCAGTGTTGTCATGTACAGGCCTTGGGTGGCTTGTAGCTGTAACACTGTCAGTGGCAGTGTTGTTTACAGGCCTTGGGTGGCTTTTAGCTGTAACACTGTCAGTGTTTTCGTGTACAGGCCTAGGGTAACTTGTAGCTGTAACACTGCCAGTGGCAGTGTTGTCGTGTACAGGCCTAGGGTAACTTGTAGCTGTAACACTGTCAGTGGCAGTGTTGTGTACAGGCCTTGGGTGGCTTGTAGCTGTAACACTGTCAGTGGCAATGCTGTTTACAGGCCTTGGGTGGCTTGTAGCTGTAACACTGTCAGTGGCAGTGTTGTCATGTACAGGCTTTGGGTGGCTTGTAGCGGTAACACTGTCAGTGGCAGTGTTGTTTACAGGCCTTGGGTGGCTTGTAGCTGTAACACTGTCAGTGTTTTCGTGTACAGGCCTAGGGTAACTTGTAGCTGTAACACTGTCAGTGGCAGTGTCGTGTACAGGCCTTGGGTGGCTTGTAGCTGTAACACTGTCAGTGGCAGTGTTGTCGTGTACAGGCCTTGGGTGGCTTGTAGCTGTAACACTGTCAGTGGCAGTGTTGTCGTGTACAGGCCTTGGGTGGCTTGTAGCTGTAACACTGTCAGTGGCAGTGTTGTGTACAGGCCTTGGGTGGCTTGTAGCTGTAACACTGTCAGTGGCAGTGTTGTGTACAGGCCTTGGGTGGCTTGTAGCTGTAACACTGTCAGTGGCAGTGTTGTGTACAGGCCTTGGGTGGCTTGTAGCTGTAACACTGTCAGTGGCAGTGTTGTGTACAGGCCTTGGGTGGCTTGTAGCTGTAACACTGTCAGTGGCAGTGTTGTCGTGTACAGGCCTTGGGTGGCTTGTAGCTGTAACACTGTCAGTGGCAGTGTTGTCATGTACAGGCCTTGGGTAACTTGTAGCTGTAACACCGTCAGTGGCAGTGTTGTCATGTACAGGCCTAGGGTAACTTGTAGCTGTAACACTGTCAGTGGCAGTGTTGTCGTGTACAGGCCTTGGGTGGCTTGTAGCTGTAACACTGTCAGTGGCAGTGTTGTCACGTACAGGCTTTGGGTGGCTTGTAGCGGTAACACTGTCAGTGGCAGTGTTGTTTACAGGCCTTGGGTGGCTTGTAGCTGTAACACTGTCAGTGTTTTCGTGTACAGGCCTAGGGTAACTTGTAGCTGTAACACTGCCAGTGGCAGTGTTGTCGTGTACAGGCCTAGGGTAACTTGTAGCTGTAACACTGTCAGTGGCAGTGTTGTGTACAGGCCTTGGGTGGCTTGTAGCTGTAACACTGTCAGTGGCAATGCTGTTTACAGGCCTTGGGTGGCTTGTAGCTGTAACACTGTCAGTGGCAGTGTTGTCATGTACAGGCTTTGGGTGGCTTGTAGCGGTAACACTGTCAGTGGCAGTGTTGTTTACAGGCCTTGGGTGGCTTGTAGCTGTAACACTGTCAGTGTTTTCGTGTACAGGCCTAGGGTAACTTGTAGCTGTAACACTGCCAGTGGCAGTGTTGTCGTGTACAGGCCTAGGGTAACTTGTAGCTGTAACACTGTCAGTGGCAGTGTTGTGTACAGGCCTTGGGTGGCTTGTAGCTGTAACACTGTTAGTGGCAGTGTTGTCATGTATAGGCCTTGGGTGGCTTGTAGCTGTAACACTGTCAGTGGCAGTGTTGTGTACAGGCCTTGGGTGGCTTGTAGCTGTAACACTGTTAATGGCAGTGTTGTCATGTATAGGCCTTGGGTGGCTTGTAGCTGTAACACTGTCAGTGGCAGTGTTGTGTACAGGCCTTGGGTGGCTTGTAGCTGTAACACTGTCAGTGGCAGTGTTGTCGTGTACAGGCTTTGGGTGGCTTGTAGCTGTAACACTGTCAGTGGCAGTGTTGTCGTGTACAGGCCTAGGGTAACGTGCAGCTGTAACACTGTCAGTGGCAGTGTTGTCGTGTACAGGCCTTGGAGGCTTGTAGCTGTAACACTGTCAGTGGCAGTGTTGTCATGTACAGGCCTAGGGTAACTTGTAGCTGTAACACTGTCAGTGGCAGTGTTGTCGTGTACATGCCTAGGGTAACGTGTAGCTGCAACACTGTCAGTGGCAGTGTTGTCGTGTACAGGCTTTGGGTGGCTTGTAGCTGTAACACTGTCAGTGGCAGTGTCGTGTACAGGCCTAGGGTAACGTGCAGCTGTAACACTGTCAGTGGCAGTGTTGTCATGTACAGGCCTAGGGTAACTTGTAGCTGTAACACTGTCAGTGGCAGTGTTGTCGTGTACATGCCTAGGGAAACGTGCAGCTATAACACTGTCTGTGGCAGTGTTGTCATGTACAGGCCTAGGGTAACTTGTAGCTGTAACACTGTCAGTGGCAGTGTTGTGTACAGGCCTTGGGTATCTTGTAGCTGTAACACTGTCAGTGGCAGTGTTGTGTGTACAGGCCTTGAGTGGTTTGTAGCTGTAACACTGTCAGTGGCAGTATTGTCGTGTACAGGCCTAGGATAACTTGTAGCTGTAACACTGTCAGTGGCAATTTGTCGTGTACAGGCCTAGGGTAACTTGTAGCTGTAACACTGTCAGTGGCAGTGTTGTGTACAGGCCTTGGGTGGCTTGTAGCTGTAACACTGTCAGTGGCAGTGTTGTGTACAGGCCTTGGGTATCTTGTAGCTGTAACACTGTCAGTGGCAGTGTTGCCATGTACAGGCCTTGGGTAACTTGTAGCTGTAATACTGTCAGTGTCAGTGTTGTCGTGTACAGGCCTTGGGTGGCTTGTAGCTGTAACACTGTCAGTGGCAGTGTTGCCGTGTACAGGCCTTGGGTAACTTGTAGCTGTAACACTGTCAGTGGCAGTGTTGCCATGTACAGGCCTTGGGTAACTTGTAGCTGTAACACTGTCAGTGGCAGTGTTGCCATGTACAGGCCTTGGGTGGCTTGTAGCTGTAACACTGTCAGTGGCAGTGTCGTGTACAGGCCTTGGGTGGCTTGTAGCTGTAACACTGTCAGTGGCAGTGTTGTCGTGTACAGGCCTTGGGTGGCTTGTAGCTGTAACACTGTCAGTGGCAGTGTTGTCGTGTACAGGCCTTGGGTGGCTTGTAGCTGTAACACTGTCAGTGGCAGTGTTGTCGTGTACAGGCCTAGGGTAACTTGTAGCTGTAACACTGTCAGTGGCAGTGTTGTCGTGTACAGGCCTTGGGTGGCTTGTAGCTGTAACACTGTCAGTGGCAGTGTTGTCGTGTACAGGCCTAGGGTAACTTGTAGCTGTAACACTGTCAGTGGCAGTGTTGTCGTGTACAGGCCTAGGGTAACTTGTAGCTGTAACACTGTCAGTGGCAGTGTTGTCGTGTACAGGCCTTGGGTGGCTTGTAGCTGTAACACTGTCAGTGGCAGTGTTGTCGTGTACAGGCCTTGGGTGGCTTGTAGCTGTAACACTGTCAGTGGCAGTGTTGTCGTGTACAGGCCTAGGGTAACTTGTAGCTGTAACACTGTCAGTGGCAGTGTTGTCGTGTACAGGCCTAGGGTAACTTGTAGCTGTAACACTGTCAGTGGCAGTGTTGTCGTGTACAGGCCTTGGGTGGCTTGTAGCTGTAACACTGTCAGTGGCAGTGTTGTCGTGTACAGGCCTTGGGTGGCGTGTAGCTGTAACACTGTCAGTGGCAGTGTTGCCGTGTACAGGCCTTGTGTGGCTTGTAGCTGTAACACTGTCAGTGGCAGTGTTGCCGTGTACAGGCCTTGTGTGGCTTGTAGCTGTAACACTGTCAGTGGCAGTGTTGCCGTGTACAGGCCTTGGGTGGCTTGTAGCTGTAACACTGTCAGTGGCAGTGTTGTCGTGTACAGGCCTTGGGTGGCTTGTAGCTGTAACACTGTCAGTGGCAGTGTTGCCGTGTACAGGCCTTGGGTGGCTTGTAGCTGTAACACTGTCAGTGGCAGTGTTGTGTACAGGCCTTGGGTGGCTTGTAGCTGTAACACTGTCAGTGGCAGTGTTGTCATGTACAGGCCTAGGGTAACGTGCAGCTGTAACACTGTCAGTGGCAGTGTTGTCGTGTACAGGCCTTGGGTGGCTTGTAGCTGTAACACTGTCAGTGGCAGTGTTGTCGTGTACAGGCCTTGGGTGGCTTGTAGCTGTAACACTGTCAGTGGCAGTGTCGTGTACAGGCCTTGGATGGCTTGTAGCTGTAACACTGTCAGTGGCAGTGTTGCCGTGTACAGGCCTTGGATGGCTTGTAGCTGTAACACTGTCAGTGGCAGTGTTGTGTACAGGCCTAGGGTAACGTGCAGCTGTAACACTGTCAGTGGCAGTGTTGTCGTGTACAGGCCTAGGGTAACTTGTAGCTGTAACACTGTCAGTGGCAGTGTTGTCGTGTACAGGCCTTGGGTGGCTTGTAGCTGTAACACTGTCAGTGGCAGTGTTGTGTACAGGCCTTGGGTAACTTGTAGCTGTAACACTGTCAGTGGCAGTGTTGTGTACAGGCCTTGGGTAACTTGTAGCTGTAACACCGTCAGTGGCAGTGTTGTCGTGTACAGGCCTTGGGTAACTTGTAGCTGTAACACTGTCAGTGGCAGTGTTGTGTACAGGCCTTGGGTGGCTTGTAGCTGTAACACTGTCAGTGGCAGTGTTGTCGTGTACAGGCCTAGGATAACTTGTAGCTGTAACACTGTCAGTGGCAGTGTTGTCGTGTACAGGCCTTGGGTGGCTTGTAGCTGTAACACTGTCAGTGGCAGTGTTGTGTACAGGCCTAGGATAACTTGTAGCTGTAACACTGTCAGTGGCAGTGTTGCCGTGTACATGTCTTGGGCCATGAGACTGTTCTTTAAACAATCCAAGACAATTAACCCTGGCTTTTTTATTTATACACTTTCAAGGTGCATGGTCAAAGGAACTTGGAAGCATGTCTTTGTGTAGGTGGCAGGTAAAAATGAAGAGACATCACTCAAAAGATACTCTGAACACATGTCAGATAAATTTGAAACTTTAATTAATAAATAATGCAAAAAAACAGACAAAAATGGTGTGGAACTGCAAGTAAAATGAAGTTCAAGTGAACTTTAGAAAAGTAGAATTTCAATTAGTGCATTAAGGATAATGGTAACACTCATATGTATGGATTAGCATCTTTTTTATTTACTTGACATGAGAAAAAAATTACACGATCCATGAACAAAAACAACATTCATGGTGTTCTCTCTTGTAAGACTTGCCAACATTCACGCAATGGCAACATGCGCTACACGGCAAGTAGTACCTTGGGCCCACATTTTCAAACGTTGAATAAATCTTCAAGCCAAAATCAGTACCATTTCAAAAGGCACAACCAACAAAAGGTGGCATACTTATCAGAAGATCTTACATGTCTTCCACATCATGCAAATTGCCACCACATGATTGGGAGGTCTTTTCACAGAGCCCGAGACCCTGCTATAGCCGGCAAAACAATTCTGATGCAACAAGAAAAAAAATCTTTTCTCTGATCCATGGCTTCATCTTATAAGAGAGAACTTTCAAAATCTCTTTTGAAAGCATGTTTTTGCCAAATCCATGATGGACTGATGTATTCAAACTTTTGAACTTCTGAAAAAAGTATGACAAAAAAACCGTTCCTCGTAGGCTGCATATGGGCTGCGGTCTTCATATGACAAGAAAAGTTGAAGACTAATGCTAATAATAATGTGCATTTGAAAGCCCATCTCATCTTCCAAACATTCTTGCTTGTTGAACTTTTTTTCCTCAAGAGCCACCAGGTGTCTTCAACAGGTGAGCACTACCGGCCCGGTCAGACTTGGGTGTCTCGTGGACACCTGGGATGAAACACAGCGCCATCTTGCTACTTCTTAAGGAATGAAGGAAGCAGCATCACCTTGCTCAGGGAGGATGGGCGGACAGCCGCAAGGCTGCTGGCTTGAGCACTCTCACTGCCAAGTGCAGTCTCTGTCTGCAGACCCTGGCTGCCAGGCTGGGCAGAGCAGGCAGGCAGGCAGTCCCTGGGCAGCCCGCCATGGCAGACCAACACTCGTCTCTGTACTCTGAGTTCGTGTGGGCTTGCTGCTGCCTCCCAGACTAGGCTGGGAAAGACTCAACGTTTAGGCACAAAACTCACACAAGGCCGAGACGAGTCAATACAACATGCACGCACGCATGCACACACACACACACACACACACACACACACACACACACACACACTGTAGTACCAAATGAGCAGTAAGTCAACTGGGCAGACAAAAACCATTGCTTTTCACTGCAACTCCAAGACAGGCAAGGAAAGAGGGAGACACGGTGCATGGTTACTGAGACAACAGACTAGAGATCAGCAGTCAGTCACAGAAAGAATGAAAAACAAAATGCAGTGCCAGAAATTGGTCAGGCACACCATGAGATCTATTGACGTCTTGAAGTATTTTCAAAATTATAAATGCAAATGGTGGTGTCAATGATTTTCATACAAAATGCAACAAAAAAGGTGCAATTTCAAACTATTCACAATTCTCTCTACAAAAAAAGAATGACTCCTCTTCAGCAGTTCAAAGTAAGTGTACTAAAAACAGATAGTGGACATATGGCACAAGCAGAGAACGCCATCAGTGAACATCTACAAAAAAAGACACGTAGAAAACAAGGTAAGCGTACCCATCACACAGGAGGATGAACCAGAGAGAGAAATCAATAAAGGCACAACAGAATCAAGCTGAGGCGAGAGGCGAGAGAGAGAGAGGAAAAGGAAAAGGGACAGCTACGAAGTCTTCCATCCATGCGGGTGGGACCAGTACTTACCGTATTCCATGCCTCTCTGAAGCTGAGGCAAAGGTCATTATTGCAAGTTGGCTCATGGCTGTCCAAACTAGGCAAAGGCACAGCTAACTCAGCCTCCATCTCCCAACCAAGCCTGATTACACTTGCGCCACCTTTTGACAGCCATTTAGTCAAGACGTTCAATTGCAGGGAAAAACAAGAATGAAAAAAAACTTAAAGCTGAAATTTCTAGATTTGGTTTCCACACAAAATTTCCATTTTTCATTTCCATTCTCTCAGTATATGCTCCTCCACCACTCAATGAGGCATCACAGACTTCTTCTTTTCTTCAAATTGCGCCAATAGACTGTGGCTAGAAAGGCGAAACAAGTGAGCAGCTCATCATGATGCCAACTATGGTGGGCTGTCGACATTATCTCCATGCCAGGCCTATGGTGACGATACCACTTTTAGAGGCACCGGCAAGTAGAATTAAGCAAAGTCGGAGAGGAAAAGAATGTTAAAGAGATCCCTGAAATAATGGGACAGTCTGTTACACATGATGTCACTTGCATCTCATCAACACCAAATCCTTGAAAGCTTTCTTCACTGGGATGGAAGAGGTTTTGACACACCAAAGGGTAAGAAAGTGGGTTCTGTCCTGTCCCGGATCTCCTGAGTACAAATGCGTCATACGGCTGATGCTGCTCGATGCCTCGCTCATCAGCTGAAGTCCCTGACGGATGAGATACAGACAAGCAGAGCAACAAGAGGGATTGCTTGCTGTGCTTGGCACAGGTAGGCAGAAAAACTGCTATTGCATTGCTACAAGCTGTTGCATCCACTAGAGATGCCATTGCCTGCCAAGTACAGGCCTCTCCGATTGTCTTTGCATGTTGCAAAAAATGGAAGGTCTTTATCCTCAATACTTTGATCAGAACAACGGCGACCTCTACCTAAGACAGCCTTAATGAAAAAGAAAAAGACTGTACTGTGCACTATGATCAGCAGGTGCACAAAGAAAATGGGTTGTGGATATCACAGTTACGCCTTCAGATGTGATGTCCCTCCCACCCTTTATCAGGAGGAGTGCGAGCCCTTGTCGTGAGAGGAGATGGTGGCGACAAAGCCCTCTATCCTCAGCCCCAGGCGCTTGCAGTGGGCCAGAATCTGCTCTGCATTCTCCCTGTGCGTCTCCACCACCTCAAACAGCAGCAGCTGCAGCAGGAAACAGAGAGAGGGGAAGTTTCCCGTCACTCACGGAAAGCTCCCACGTCATCCAAAAAAATTCAGCCTAGCCCTTTTACAAGTTCAGCATCCCTTGCAGAATATTTCTGATTTGCCAATAAAACAAAAGCAAGTATTGATGCCTGATGTCTTTGGCACAACAGAAAGTGTCTTCCATATCCGCCTCAATGAAGCAAGGACTAAAATGTTGCATTTTTTAGACAGGAAATTCCAATTTTGGTTCCAACATGACACCATTATGAAGATGTGGTTTTGACCTTCCAGCTTTCTTACACACTATAGCA
>JAWQFJ010001149.1:27500-40000 GCA_034096865.1 Theodoxus fluviatilis
CTTCTACCTACAGTGTCCTGCCTTCCAGCAAACACAACACACAGCAACACTTCTACCTACAGTGTCCTGCCTTCCAGCAAACACAACACATAGCAACACTTCTACCTACAGTGTCCTGCCTTCCAGCAAACACAACACACAGCAACACTTCTACCTACAGTGTCCTGCCTTCCAGCAAACACAACACATAGCAACACTTCTACCTACAGTGTCCTGCCTTCCAGCAAACACAACACATAGCAACACTTCTACCTACAGTGTCCTGCCTTCCAGCAAACACAACACACAGCAACACTTCTACCTACAGTGTCCTGCCTTCCAGCAATCACAACACACAGCAACACTTCTACCTACAGTGTCCTGCCTTCCAGCAAACACAACACACAGCAACACTTCTACCTACAGTGTCCTGCCTTCCAGCAATCACAACACACAGCAACACTTCTACCTACAGTGACCTGCCTTCCAGCAAACACAACACACAGCAACACTTCTACCTACAGTGTCCTGCCTTCCAGCAAACACAACACACAGCAACACTTCTACCTACAGTGTCCTGCCTTCCAGCAAACACAACACACAGCAACACTTCTACCTACAGTGTCCTGCCTTCCAGCAATCACAACACACAGCAACACTTCTACCTACAGTGTCCTGCCTTCCAGCAAACACAACACACAGCAACACTTCTACCTACAGTGTCCTGCCTTCCAGCAAACACAACACACAGCAACACTTCTACCTACAGTGTCCTGCCTTCCAGCAAACACAACACACAGCAACACTTCTACCTACAGTGACCTGCCTTCCAGCAATCACAACACACAGCAACACTTCTACCTACAGTGTCCTGCCTTCCAGCAATCACAACACACAGCAACACTTCTACCTACAGTGTCCTGCCTTCCAGCAAACACAACACACAGCAACACTTCTACCTACAGTGTCCTGCCTTCCAGCAATCACAACACACAGCAACACTTCTACCTACAGTGTCCTGCCTTCCAGCAATCACAACACACAGCAACACTTCTACCTACAGTGACCTGCCTTCCAGCAAACACAACAGCCAAGTATAATCCCAATGGAAAAAGATGTTCCCAGAACATCATCCAAGTAAACAATCCAGAAATAGATGGTCCAAAGCAACTAACTCATGCTGTGTCATCAACCTAAACATGCAACAATGAAACATTTTAACTGGACACAAACAACCAATATGCAATTATCATCCAGCACAACAAAGCTACATCCATATATATCAAGATATCAGTCAACACAACTATCCAACCTGCCACAGAACACCATATACTATTTGCAATCAACCAGGGAAAATTGGCTAACAAAAACAACCACTTCATTCCCCATAACAAGCTCTAGAGATTTCTTAAAGGCCTTGAATGAATAGTCGTTGTCTTCACCACCACCACCACCATCATGACTAGAATCATCATTGCCACAAGCACCATCACAAAATCAGCACCATGGCTTGAAATCTGAACGGCAGTTGCTAAGGCTGGGGTTCAATACTGCTTTACGACTCTGGGATGGGCCGCCTGATGACAGGAAAAGGGAAATGTTTTCCACTCACCTCCCTGGAGCTCCCCTGGTTGTGAGCCAGCGCCAGAACTCTGCTCGGGGGAAAAAGAGAAAAGAAACAAGTTACCACTGCTCCAGCTGCAAAGACCTCAACAACCAGTCACTGACTAGACAGAGCAGGTCTGATCTTATCAAACAGTTGTATGATATCACATACTGCCCATCATTGTCCCTTGCTGCCACTCTCACAATGCCCCTTGCTGCCATTCCCACACTGTCCCTTGCTGCCATTCCCACACTGCCCCTTGCTGCCATTCCCACACTACCCCTTGCTGCCATTCCCACTCTGCCCCTTGCTGTCATTCCCATACTGCCCCTTGCTGCCATTCCCACACTACCCCTTGCTGCCATTCCCACACTGCCCCTTGCTGCCATTCCCACACTGTCCCTTGCTGCCATTCCCACACTACCCCTTGCTGCCATTCCCACACTACCCCTTGCTGCCATTCCCACACTGCCCCTTGCTGCCATTCCCACACTGCCCCTTGCTGTCATTCCCACACTGCCCCTTGCTGTCATTCCCATACTGCCCCTTGCTGCCATTCCCACACTGCCCCTTGCTGCCATTCCCACACTGCCCCTTGCTGCCATTCCCACACTGTCCCTTGCTGCCATTCCCACACTACCACTTGCTGCCATTCACACACTACCACTTGCTGCCATTCACACACTACCACTTGCTGCCATTCCCACTCTGCCCCTTGCTGCCATTCCCACACTGCCTGCCCCTTGCTGCCATTCCCACACTGTCCCTTGCTGCCATTCCCATACTGCCCCTTGCTGCCATTCCCACACTGCCCCTTGCTGCCATTCCCACACTGCCCTTGCTGCCATTCCCACACTGCCCTTGCTGCCATTCCACACTGCCCTTGCTGCCATTCCCACACTGCCCTTGCTGCCATTCCCACACTGCCCCTTGCTGCCATTCCCACACTGCCCCTTGCTGCCATTCCCACACTGCCCCTTGCTGCCATTCCCACACTGCCCTTGCTGCCATTCCCACACTGCCCCTTGCTGCCATTCCCACACTGCCCCTTGCTGCCATTCCCACACTGCCCCTTGCTGCCATTCCACACTGCCCTTGCTGCCATTCCCACACTGCCCCTTGCTGCCATTCCCACACTGCCCTTGCTGCCATTCCCACACTGCCCTTGCTGCCATTCCCACACTGCCCTTGCTGCCATTCCCACCCTGCCCTTGCTGCCATTCCCACACTGCCCCTTGCTGCCATTCCCACACTGCCCTTGCTGCCATTTCCACACTGCCCCTTGCTGCCATTCCCACACTGCCCCTTGCTGCCATTCCCACACTGCCCTTGCTGCCATTCCCACACTGTCCCTTGCTGCCATTCCCACACTGCCCCTTGCTGCCATTCCCATACTGCCCCTTGCAATGTGGGAATGGCAGCATGGGGTGGAGAGTGGTGGAATGAGACAGTACATGCTGACTATAGCCAATTCAACATAATCTATCCCATGTATGGCAGTGCTAAATGAGTGATACATCTCATCCCATGGTGGGGAGAGAAAGATCACTCAATGTATGGCAGTGCTAAATGAGTGATACATCTCATCCCATGGTGGGGAGAGAAAGATCACTCAATGTATGGCAGTGCTAAATGAGTGATACATCTCATCCCATGGTGGGGAGAGAAAGATCACTCAATGTATGGCAGTGCTAAATGAGTGATACATCTCATCCCATGGTGGGGAGAGAAAGATCACTCCAATGTATGGCAGTGCTAAATGAGTGATACATCTCATCCCATGGTGGGGAGAGAAAGATCACTCAATGTATGGCAGTGCTAAATGAGTGATACATCTCATCCCATGGTGGGGAGAGAAAGATCACTCCAATGTATGGCAGTGCTAAATGAGTGATACATCTCATCCCATGGTGGGGAGAGAAAGATCACTCAATGTATGGCAGTGCTAAATGAGTGTTACATCACATACCCAGGTGGGGAGAGAAAGATCACTAAATGGATGGCAGTGCAAAATGATGATACATCTCATCCCATGGTGGGGAGAAGAAAGATCACTCCAATGTATGGCAGTGCTAAATGAGGTGATACATCTCATCCCATGGTGGGGAGGAGAAGATCACTCCAATGTATGGCAGTGCTAAATGAGTGATACATCTCATCCCATGGTGGGGAGAGAAAGATCACTCAATGTATGGCAGTGCTAAATGAGTGATACATCTCATCCCATGGTGGGGAGAGAAAGATCACTCCAATGTATGGCAGTGCTAAATGAGTGATACATCTCATTCCATGGTGGGGAGAGAAAGATCACTCCAAGACTGTCGTGCCTTGGAATACTTTGCAGTTACTGGAAGAAGCAGTAGCAAGTCAACTTCATCGAGACAAAGCAGTGCATCCATAACATTGTGTGTCTGTGTTTGCATCTGTGTGGTTATGTGTCTGCTGTGTGTTGGTGTCTGTGTCTGTGTTTGCATCTGTGTGGTTATGTGTCTCTGTGCTGTGTGTTGGTGTCTGTGTGTCTGTGTTTGCATCTGTGTGGTTATGTGTCTCTGTGCTGTGTGTTGGTGTCTGTGTTTGCATCTGTGTGGTTATGTGTCTCTGTGCTGTGTGTTGGTGTCTGTGTGTCTGTGTTTGCATCTGTGTGGTTATGTGTCTCTGTGCTGTGTGTTGGTGTCTGTGTTTGCATCTGTGTGGTTATGTGTCTCTATGCTGTGTGTTGGTGTCTGTGTTTGCATCTGTGTGGTTATGTGCCTCTGTGCTGTGTGTTGGTGTCTGTGTGTGTGTATTTGTGTGTGCATGCATGCATAAGTATGTGTTTGTGTGTGTGTGTGTTTGTCAGTGAATGTATTTTCTAAGTGTACATACAAGCATGTGTGTGTATTTGTGAGTGTATATATACATGTATATTTGCAATACAATATTATTATGCATTAAATGAAAATCCCCCCAAAACTTCTCATATTCTGTCAAATAGCAACAAATAAAAACAAATAAAAAACCAAATCCTTCACTCATACCAAAAATTATCACTTTTCTCTCAAAGTTAACTTATGCTGACCCTGATAGATTACAAAACTTTGATTTCTTGATTTTTTTCCATCTCACCAAACACTGCTGTCAGCACACTTCCAAGTGTTTAGTCATTGAAGGCCGCATGCCTTTTCATGGGACATGGGAAAATACTTGCAAGGGAACACTCACAGTTTCCAAAGACTGGTGTTGGCAGTGCGCTCATACACGGCTGTGCTGCACTGGCTCAGAGCTCGTCTTATCTCGCCTTGAGCAACCAGCTCCCCGCAAAACCTGCAATGACAACACTCACACTCTGTCCAGGAAAGGTTGCCCCATGCTCCTCTCAATATGCTGCCGTCCATGCTGCATGCACCCATACACCTCAACCTGCGTCCCTCAAAGGCAAAGGTGATTTGGTCATGGGAGCAAATTTGCCCATCTTTCCCATCTAAACCCAATCCATGTGGCACTAGTAGCAAAGGCAAGGACCTTGCCAAAACACCTTATGTATACACACACAAATGAGGCCTCTCACAGTTTGAGAGAAACCTCATGGAGCAGACAGATTACAAGCACCTCCCGAGGAAGACCCAGCTTCCACCTTCAGATGCGAATGCTACAATTTGGACTGCTACTCCTGCATCAGACTGCTGAGCCCCAGCAGACTGTCCACGAGACAGGACTGCTACTCCTGCATCAGACTCCTGAGCCCCAGCAGACTGTCCACGAGACAGGACTGCTACTCCTGCATCAGACTCCTGAGCCCCAGCAGACTGTCCACGAGACAGGACTGCTACTCCTGCATCAGACTTCTGAGCCCCAGTAGACTGTCCACGAGACAGGACTGCTACTCCTGCATCAGACTTCTGAGCCCCAGCAGACTGTCCACGAGACAGGACTGCTACTCCTGCATCAGACTTCTGAGCCCCAGCAGACTGTCCACGAGACAGGACTGCTACTCCTGCATCAGACTGTCCACGAGACAGGACTGCTACTCCTGCATCAGACTGTCCACGAGACAGGACTGCTACTCCTGCATCAGACGCCTGAGCCCCAGCAGACTGTCCACGAGACAGGACTGCTACTCCTGCATCAGACTGTCCACGAGACAGGACTGCTACTCCTGCATCAGACTCCTGAGCCCCAGCAGACTGTCCACGAGACAGGACTGCTACTCCTGCATCAGACTGTCCACGAGACAGGACTGCTACTCCTGCATCAGACTCCTGAGCCCCAGCAGACTGTCCACGAGACAGGACTGCTACTCCTGCATCAGACTCCTGAGCTCCAGCAGACTGTCCACGAGACAGGACTGCTACTCCTGCATCAGACTCCTGAGCCCCAGCAGACTGTCCACGAGACAGGACTGCTACTCCTGCATCAGACTCCTGAGCCCCAGCAGACTGTCCACGAGACAGGACTGCTACTCCTGCATCAGACTGAGCCCCAGCAGACTGTCCACGAGACAGGACTGCTACTCCTGCATCAGACTCCTGAGCCCCAGCAGACTGTCCACGAGACAGGACTGCTACTCCTGCATCAGACTTCTGAGCCCCAGCAGACTGTCCACGAGACAGGACTGCTACTCCTGCATCAGACTCCTGAGCCCCAGCAGACTGTCCACGAGACAGGACTGCTACTCCTGCATCAGACTGCTGAGCCCCAGCAGACTGTCCACGAGACAGGACTGCTACTCCTGCATCAGACTCCTGAGCCCCAGCAGACTGTCCACGAGACAGGACTGCTACTCTGCACCGATCATACTGTCCACGAGACAGGACTGCTACTCTGCATCAGACTCTGAGCCCAGCAGACTGTCCACGAGACAGGACTGCTACTCCTCACACTCTGAGCCAGCGACTGTCCACGAGACAGGACTGCTACTCCTGCATCAGACTTCTGAGCTCCAGCAGACTGTCCACGAGACAGGACTGCTACTCCTGCATCAGACTTCTGAGTTCCAGCAGACTGTCCACGAGACAGGACTGCTACTCCTGCATCAGACTCCTGAGTTCCAGCAGACTGTCCACGAGACAGGACTGCTACTCCTGCATCAGACTTCTGAGCCCCAGCAGACTGTCCACGAGACAGGACTGCTACTCCTGCATCAGACTCCTGAGCTAGAGCAGACTGTCCACGAGACAGGACTGCTACTCCTGCATCAGACTCCTGAGCTAGAGCAGACTGTCCACGAGACAGGACTGCTACTCCTGCATCAGACTTCTGAGTTCCAGCAGACTGTCCACGAGACAGGACTGGCACCCAGCTGCATGGATCCATGGAGCTTTAGGACTGACAGATGCCTTCTACTACTACTACTGCTACTACTACTACTACTACTACTACTACTATTACCACCACTACTACTACTACTACTACTACTAACTACTACTACTACTATGTCACTACTATACACAAACACATAGGGAGGTCAAGTGGAGATAGGTCTCTTGACAATGGAATCTATGATGACAATTTGAACACTCAGTTTGTACTAAAACTCTCAATGAAAAGATTGCGAGGGGGGGTGGGGGGGTGGGGTGGGGGGAATCAAATAGAAGTCATCCTTCTGCAGTCAAACCCCTTCAGAGCCAGGCAGCAAAGCCTACTGCAAGCTCTCACTGCCAGCGGCTTGGGAAGGCAAAAGCAGGGAGGCAGTGACAGACAACAGGCCAACAAAAACCAGATGGAACAAGAAGGGCAAAGCCCATACGACTCACATGCTTGACCTTGACCTTTATATGACCTTGACCTTCAGGTGACCTTTAAGGTCAAGGTCAAACAACTAAACCTACCAATGACATCGTACACTAACAAGAAGGGCAAAGCCCATACGACTCACATGCTTGACCTTGACCTTTATATGACCTTGACCTTCAGGTGACCTTCAAGGTCAAGGTCAAACAACTAAACCTACCAATGACATCATACACTAAGAAATGCTTTACACATTTTTCCTACCAAAATACATGTGACCTTGACCCAAGGTCATCCAAGGTCATGCAACACAAAGCTGTTAATTCAAGACATAGGAAGCACAATGGTGCTTATTGGCACTTTCTACCATGAGATATAGTCACTTTTAGTGGTTCACTACCCCATTTTGGTCACATTTCATAAGGGTCAAAGTGACCTTGACCTTGATGATATGTGAACAAATGTGTCTCATGATGAAAGTATAACATGTGCCCCACATAATTATTAAGTTTGAAACAGTTATCTTCCATAGTTCAGGGTCAAGGTCACTTCAAAATATGTATACAATCCAACTTTGAAGAGCTCCTGTGACCTTGACCTTGAAGCAAGGTCAAGTCACTATGTATGTTTTTTGAGGCCTTGTCATCATACACCATCATGCCACATTTGGTGTTGATAGACTTAATAGTCTCCGAGAAAAATCCAACGTTTAAGTTTTTTACACCTGGACGCCCGGACGGACGGACGGACGACACGGCTCAGTACATAGACTCACTTTTGCTTCGCATGTGAGTCAAAAAATGCTTTACACATTTTTCCTACCAAAATACATGTGACCTTGACCCAAGGTCAAGGTCATCCAAGGTCATGCAACACAAAGCTGTTAATTCAAGACATAGGAAGCACAATGGTGCTTATTGGCACTTTCTACCATGAGATATGGTCACTTTTAGTGGTTCACTACCCCATTTTGGTCACATTTCATAAGGGTCAAAGTGACCTTGACCTTGATGATATGTGACCAAATGTGTCTCATGATGAAAGTATAACATGTGCCCCACATAATTATTAAGTTTGAAACAGTTATCTTCCATAGTTCAGGGTCAAGGTCACTTCAAAATATGTATACAATCCAACTTTGAAGAGCTCCTGTGACCTTGACCTTGAAGCAAGGTCAACCAAACTGGTATCAAAAGATAGGGCTTACTTTGCCCTATATACCATATATAGGTCAGGTATCCAATCTCAAAAACTTCAGAGAAAATTGAGAAAATGTGAAAAATGACTGTTTTTTAGACAACATTTATGGCCCCTGCGACCTTGACCTTGAAGCAAGGACAAGTCACTATGTATGTTTTTTGAGGCCTTGTCATCATACACCATCATGCCACATTTGGTATTGATAGACTTAATGGTCTCCGAGAAAAATCCAACGTTAAAGTTTTTGGACGCCCGGACGCCCGAAACGGGTGAGTACATAGACTCACTTTTGCTTCGCATGTGAGTCAAAAACCTTTCGATTGTGTGGGTTAATGCACAATCATGCCCTGTCAACCATCCAAGAACAAAATCCAAAGACAAACCCTCCTATTCAACAGACCCAGGGAGAGGAACCAAAGAAAAGTCAGACAGCCACAGCCACTGTGCAGTGAGCCAGGGGCTTGCCACCACAGCCACCATGCAGTGAGCCAGGGGCTTGCCACCACAACCACCGTGCAGTGAGCCAGGGGCTTGCCACCACAACCACTGTGCAGTGAGCCAGGGGCTTGCCACCACAACCACCGTGCAGTGAGCCAGGGGCTTGCCACCACAACCACCGTGCAGTGAGCCAGGGGCTTGCCACCACAACCACCGTGCAGTGAGCCAGGGGCTTGCCACCACAACCACTGTGCAGTGAGCCAGGGGCTTGCCACCACAGCCACCGTGCAGTGAGCCAGGGGCTTGCCACCACAACCACTGTGCAGTGAGCCAGGGACTTGCCACCACAGCCACCGTGCAGTGAGCCAGGGGCTTGCCACCAGGGACAGCCACAACCACCGTGCAGTGAGCCAGGGGCTTGCCACCACAACCACCGTGCAGTGAGCCAGGGGCTTGCCACCAGGGACAGCCACAACCACCGTGCAGTGAGCCAGGGGCTTGCCACCACAACCACCGTGCAGTGAGCCAGGGGCTTGCCACCACAACCACCGTGCAGTGAGCCAGGGGCTTGCCACCACAACCACCGTGCAGTGAGCCAGGGGCTTGCCACCACAACCACCGTGCAGTGAGCCAGGGGCTTGCCACCACAACCACCGTGCAGTGAGCCAGGGGCTTGCCACCACAACCACCGTGCAGTGAGCCAGGGGCTTGCCACCAGGGACAGCCACAACCACCGTGCAGTGAGCCAGGGGCTTGCCACCACAACCACTGTGCAGTGAGCCAGGGGCTTGCCACCACAGCCACCGTGCAGTGAGCCAGGGGCTTGCCACCACAACCACCGTGCAGTGAGCCAGGGGCTTGCCACCACAACCACCGTGCAGTGAGCCAGGGGCTTGCCACCACAACCACCGTGCAGTGAGCCAGGGGCTTGCCACCAGGGACAGCCACAACCACCGTGCAGTGAGCCAGGGACTTGCCACCACAACCACCGTGCAGTGAGCCAGGGGCTTGCCACCACAACCACTGTGCAGTGAGCCAGGGGCTTGCCACCACAACCACCGTGCAGTGAGCCAGGGGCTTGCCACCACAACCACCGTGCTGTGAGCCAGGGGCTTGCCACCACAACCACCGTGCAGTGAGCCAGGGGCTTGCCACCACAACCACTGTGCAGTGAGCCAGGGACTTGCCACCACAGCCACCGTGCAGTGAGCCAGGGGCTTGCCACCACAGCCACCGTGCAGTGAGCCAGGGGCTTGCCACCAGGAACAGCCACAACCACCGTGCAGTGAGCCAGGGGCTTGCCACCACAACCACCGTGCAGTGAGCCAGGGGCTTGCCACCAGGGACAGCCACAACCACCGTGCAGTGAGCCAGGGGCTTGCCACCACAACCACCGTGCAGTGAGCCAGGGGCTTGCCACCACAACCACCGTGCAGTGAGCCAGGGACTTGCCACCACAGCCACCGTGCAGTGAGCCAGGGGCTTGCCACCACAACCACTGTGCAGTGAGCCAGGGGCTTGCCACCAGGGACAGCCACAACCACCGTGCAGTGAGCCAGGGGCTTGCCACCACAACCACCGTGCAGTGAGCCAGGGGCTTGCCACCACAACCACCGTGCAGTGAGCCAGGGGCTTGCCACCAGGGACAGCCACAGCCACCGTGCAGTGAGCCAGGGGCTTGCCACCACAACCACCGTGCAGTGAGCCAGGGGCTTGCCACCACAACCACTGTGCAGTGAGCCAGGGGCTTGCCACCACAGCCACCGTGCAGTGAGCCAGGGGCTTGCCACCACAACCACTGTGCAGTGAGCCAGGGGCTTGCCACCAGGGACAGCCACAACCACCGTGCAGTGAGCCAGGGGCTTGCCACCAGGGACAGCCACAACCACCGTGCAGTGAGCCAGGGGCTTGCCACCACAACCACCGTGCAGTGAGCCAGGGGCTTGCCACCACAACCACCGTGCAGTGAGCCAGGGGCTTGCCACCACAACCACCGTGCAGTGAGCCAGGGGCTTGCCACCACAACCACCGTGCAGTGAGCCAGGGGCTTGCCACCACAACCACTGTGCAGTGAGCCAGGGGCTTGCCACCACAACCATTGTGCAGTGAGCCAGCGGCTTGCCACCACAACCACTGTGCACTAAGCCAGGGGCTTGCCACCACAACCACCGTGCAGTGAGCCAGGGGCTTGCCACCACAACCATTGTGCAGTGAGCCAGCGGCTTGCCACCACAACCACTGTGCACTAAGCCAGGGGCTTGCCACCACAACCACCGTGCAGTGAGCCAGGGGCTTGCCACCAGGGACAGCCACAACCACCGTGCAGTGAGCCAGGGGCTTGCCACCACAACCACCGTGCAGTGAGCCATGGGCTTGCCACCACAACCACCGTGCAGTGAGCCAGGGGCTTGCCACCACAACCACCGTGCAGTGAGCCAGGGGCTTGCCACCACAACCACCGTGCCAAGGGCTTGCCACCACAACCACCGTGCAGTGAGCCAGGGGCTTGCCACCACAACCACCGTGCAGTGAGCCAGGGGCTTGCCACCACAACCACCGTGCAGTGAGCTGAGGGATTGCCATCAGGGACAGCCAGACACGAGGACCCACCTACCTTGCCCACCCCACAAGGCACTCCAGGACAGACCTACCGTAGACGCAGGTCAATGTTGGACGGCATCAGTTCCAGGAACGTCTCCCAGGCTTTCTGGCGCTCAGGTCTGGGCACCAGGCTGAGGTGCCACTCCACCAGCGTGTTGATGTGCCAGTAGTCCACCCATGTCTCGCCCGGCATGAATGGCCGTGGAAACTTGGTGGGTGTGGTGGTGATGCTCCGCATCATCAGCTGCTGCATCTGGTCCCCAGTGACAGACACCACTCCTGACTGGCGACTGCGCTGCAGGAACTGCAGGTAGCTGTGGAGGGGAAAGGGAGGATGACTTGATCCATGTCATGCTTTCAGAGAAGCTGGTTGCAGGGCAGTACTAGGAAGAAGCCAAGAGCCTTGATCACTGTGTGCACAAATGCCTTAGTTTTACATACATATGTCAAACAATAGTCCACTACGGACATCACTGACATTTTGTACAGAAGTGTCTGTGCATATTTGACATCCATGTCTAAATGTGACATCCATAGGAAAAGCAACTCTGAGCTTCAGAGAGAAAAAACGCTAGCAACACATGAGCCATGAGCCATGATGAGTGCAAGCAACTCCAAGCCTCAGAGAGAAAAAACGCTAGCAACACATGAGCCATGAGCCAAGGTGAGTGGCACTAAAGAATAAGACTTCACAGTCAACAGTTTACTGAAATCGTCACAGGAGTCACAGAGCACACAAAAACATCACTTTCAAGTGGCCTTCTCTTTTCCTACATTCAAGGACATTACTGGCAATCTCCTCAATCAAAAGAGGCACTAATGGCCAGAATTTAGACCTCTCTGTCACTGCTGTTCAAAGCCATTTTCATCAATTTGGTGTTTAGAATGAAGTCAATGATTTTAAAACTTCTGGTAGAACATGTCTTGCAAGCAGTCAAGACAGTGAGAGGGACTGCCTGACACTTTG